>ML794584.1:111449-135809 GCA_009831015.1 Picea engelmannii
GATTCCCCACTGATGTAACAAGCCTTCTCCTCCAATGGGACTCCATGGGTCCCTTTGCCGGCAAAAAAAAGAACCAAACACACTGGATTTGGGGATTGTTACCAAAGCTCGCCCTCTGGAGTCTCTGGCTAGAGCGAAACCACCGAATTTTTAGGGACAACCGTTTAAGGGAAGACAGATTGGTCACCAAAATCCAAGCAAATATGGGGGAGCTGGCTACTCATCTCAGTCCCACAGTCAAGCTTCACAATCTGGATGAAGATCAGAGGAACTGGATAGCTCAATTCAATGTCCCAGATCTAGAACGCCCTCATCGAACTCATCCCAACAAAGAACCCTGGGAGGTCAGGGAAAAGGGAAACGACTTTGTCAATTGGAAATGTAAAATCAAAACTCCTATTCTTCATTTCGATGGGGCCTCTAAAGGGAACCCAGGGCCCTCCGGAGGAGGAGGCACAATTGAAGAACCCAATCAAGGCAAAATTACGAAGTATGCACTTGGGCTCAGAATAGATACTAACAACAGGGATGAGGCACTAGCTCTCTGGCAAGGAATGCAATTGGCATTAAAACTCAAAATCCGGGACTTAACAGTGATAGGTGACTCAAGAATCATAATACAGGCCATGGTCAAGAGATCTAATTCTCAAAGTGTAAAACTAAACAGCCTCCTTGACAAAATCCGAATAACATCAAGTAAATTGAACTCCTGTCATTTCTATCATGTGTTAAGGGACCAAAATGGCAGGGCTGATCAAGCAGCCAACCAAGGCGTGCTAATGGAGGAAGGTACTCTGTCAGTGAATGGCACACTGGAACGAGTGGAAATCCCATGACCCCACGCAGACCCTACGCTCTCTCCCAAATGCTGAATCGAGCAGGTACAAAGGATCTAAGAAAATCGGGCTTGAAGACAGGAATAATTGGGTTGATTGGCAAGCAAACTAAGCCAAGTACCAAGAGCTGGAACAGAAGCTGAAACACAGTGCTGTAACAGAGCTGGAACACAGTGCTGAAATAGAGCTGAAACACAGATGCTGAAACACAACTGCTGGAACACAGATGCTGGAACACAAATTCTGAAACACAGTGCTGAAACAGAGCTGGAACACAGATGCTGGAACACAGATGCTGGAACACAAATGCTGGAACACA
Source organism: Picea engelmannii (assembly GCA_009831015.1). NCBI lineage: Eukaryota > Viridiplantae > Streptophyta > Pinopsida > Pinales > Pinaceae > Picea > Picea engelmannii. Next base: position 112,605 of record ML794584.1, read on the forward strand.
GATGCTGGAACACAGTGCTGAAACAGAGCTGGAACAGAAGCTGAAACACAGTGCTGTAACAGAGCTGGAACACAGTGCTGAAGCAGAGCTGAAACACAGATGCTGAAACACAACTGCTGGAACACAGATGCTGGAACACAAATTCTGAAACTCAGTGCTGAAACAGAGCTGGAACTTATGCTGTTACACAACGCTGTAACAGTGCTTTTACATATGCTGAAACACAGGGATGGAACAGTTGCTGAAACACAGTTGTTACATATGCTGAAACACAACGCTGGAATAGATGTTGAAACACAGTGCTGGAAATTATGTTGAAACAGAGTTGGATCTTATGCTGAAACAGTGTTGCATCATATTTTGTATTTTGATCTGTAGGCCCAAAGAAACTCGGGGCAATTTGTAATTGAATCTGTGGCTATGCCACCCCTCTAATATGAACTATAACCGTTTTCGTCAAAAAAAAATATTCAACATTTCACCACTAAGTCTAACATATGGAAGACTCTATACTCACCAAATCTAAGCCTTTACAAATTCATGGTGCAAAATGACACGTAAAAATGTAATGTGTTCAAGTCAAGATATCATGGCATTTTTTTGCATAATAAAGAATTTTACATGAAATAGACACTTCTCAAAGTTGGTCCCGAAAGACCTTATTCAATTGGCCCTAAAAGGTGATTGTTGTAACATCCCCACTATAATCCCTAGTTTAATTAATGTTTAATGTAGATATAATGTGCGGCTACAACCAAACAATGTAATATGTGAATTGTATTTCTATGTTTCAATAATAAAATGTGATGTCAGTTGATAAGGGGACATGGACATAGATGGGGGTTGAATTAATCCACAAGAGAATGGAGGGTCTAAGAGAATTCTTAAAAGGGGATCCAAGGGGGGAAATACCCATGTATATTAATTCAACCCATTTTCTTAAATGTGTTAAATGAACCTCCCAATTTTCGATGAGTGTTCCCAAATCCAATCATTGAATACATGTAAGAGGGTGGGTGTGAGTAGTCACATCCCATAGTTATTGGGCACACGAGGGTTGAGTACAATCAGCTTGGGGAAGTGTGTGAGTCAACCAAGCAAGCCAAAGGGAGGAAATTTGTATGGGTTGGGACGACAGTTTTAGACAATCAAGTTTTTGTGCATGAGGAGCAAGTAGAGAGCAAGAAAGAGAGATTGTGAGATGGTGCAACCATGGAGGCCGAATTCTAGAGCATGTTGGAGCGAATTGGAGTTGAAGACTAAAGAACCGGGTTCTCGGTCTTGAAGAGTGAACTCTTGAGTGAGTTGCACTAAAATAGCAAGTGTTTGTTGTTGATTGCTGGTAGTTTTTCCTTACAACAAGTTCCCTTGAGTTCCCAATTGAGAGATTCTTGGTTACATGTACCAGAGAGACCCTAATAAATGAATGGGACACTTGAGGGACTAAGATCAATGAAGGGGTACATTCCTTGGGTTGGGCAGGTCAAGAGAAAGAGAGTAGGTGGAAAATCGGGATAGTTGAAGGAGAATATCACTAGGTTATGAGTTGTATGAGTTGTGAGTGGACAGTGAGAGACCACCCTCTTTTGTGGATTACTAACCTCAGCTCGGGGGTGATTGGTTGTTGAGATTTGGAATAGTTAGTGTATGGTTGGATGGACCGTATGTCCCAAGCAGCTAGTTGCACAACAGATTTAAAAGATAAGTGTTTTATCTTGTTGTTGTGTTATTTTATGTGTGTTATTGTTGTGCATGAACTCTATGTATTTCATAATGATTTATACGTTGTTGTGTTGAATTATTAAGTTGCATTCATGTCTATTTAGCTTGTTGTAAATGCATTAAATAAATAGTAATAGACAGTAGTTATTTGTGGTTGTAATTCGTAGCTGAAAGCTACATGAATTTAATTAATTGTTAAAATTTAGCTCTTATGAGTCTTTCGCACCGTAATGTCCCTCAGTTGGGTTGGGGGACATTACATTATGGTATCAGAGCCCTCAGGTTCAAACATTGATCTTGAATGGACCAAGAACGTGTGTGAATTGAATAATTCGCTATTACAGACTTCGATCTGTGTAAATTTGGGGGGAAACAGAGAAGCTAGAGTGAAATCCCCAATTTCGTGAGTAAATTTCGAGTTGGAGTGCCTTGGGACAGTCGAAGAGATGATCTGATGCGTATATCTGCAAGTTACAAAGATTAATTCGACCTCAGAGGTCGAAAATCCGAGTTTCAATGGTTGTTGTAGAGTTGCATGTAGTTTGGCGAATCTACGGTCGAGATCGTGTTTCATCTCAAGATCGATGACCGAGATTCTCTTTGATAAATTTAAAATTTTGTAATGTTTCAACAGTTTGGAAGGTTGAGCGAATCAACAACCGAGATTCGTTTTTGGCCAGTTGAAAAATAGAATAGATCGACGGTTGAGATTCATTTTCGGTCATTGGGAGATTGGGACTAATTAATGACTAGGATTCATTTTGGGGGTTTTTGAAATGGATTAGATTGATGATCAAGGTTCGTCGATAAAGTTGGGTGAATTTCGACGAGTCAACGGTTCAGATCGTGTCGATTGGGAGATCAACAGTCCAGATCAATCAAAGAAATGTCGAAAATTCTCTAAGTGTTGAAGTTCACCAAGAGAAATCATCAACTGCCAATGGTCAGGTCGGTCAAAATAACGAAGAGTTTGGTTTAGCCAAAATACATCTCCGACCACCGATGGGAAATGGGCCAATGGTCGGGCATCGGTCTGATTCGACGAAGTGTTTTTAGTCACCAACAAAAATCGTCAATGGGTTGATGGTCGAGCGTTGGCCAAATCAACGAAGTATTCATTTTTGTTGATGGTCTGATGGGTCGATGGTTAGGCATCAACCAAAAATCAGCGATGTGTTTTTGAAATATGCAAGAGAAAATCGTCGATGGTCGATGGGCCGATGGTCGAGCGTTGACCGAATACGACGAGGTGTTCGAGACGTCCAAGAGAACCGATCGATGGTTGATGAAGGAAAGAGGATGATGATGTGTCCTGCCACGTCAACACCTATGTATTGTGCCACACCATCCAAGTCAACACCTCAATATGACATGCCATGCCACGTTAGCGTCCACATGTCTTGCCACGTCATCCTAGAAGTGGTTGACGACCGATGGTCGAGTCGGTCGAATTAGGGAAGTGTTTCTGATGGTCATCGGGGATCATCAATGGTCGGGCGTCGACTGAATTAGTGAGGAGTTTGCATCCTCCAATGAATATCGTTGATGACTTACAGTCGGGTTAGTCGGTTTAGAGTTGTGTGCAAATCGGTCGTCGGAGAGTTGGATCGATGGTCGACAATTTGGGGAAAGTGTTGTGTGCGCCAAAGGAGAATGTTGGTCATCGATGGCCGATGGAACGCAAATAAACGACTCATATTTCACTCAATTTGAGATCAACGACTCAGATTTAAGGGATGTTAACACAATAAAACAATCAATTTTATGCGAAATTTTGTGGTTTTTGGAGGTCATTAACTTGTGGCGCATTTTTTGAGGGGCTAAACGACGTTTTTAGCCAATCAAAATCCATGAGTTTAGAGTGTAAAAAGGTACATTGTGTCTTTGCAGTTCAAATAAAAGAATTCGAGGAGAGTTTTCCAATGAGCTAAATTGTTCGCAAAACAGAGCTAGCATGAGAAAGTTACAGTCAAAACAATAAGGGTAAAATTTTGGCACCAGATTACTTCCAGATGGCATAACTCCTTACTCAGATGTCTGTTTGGGGAACATGAGTAGTCGATAGGAATATTATGATCTATAGAAGAAATCCATGGAGTCAGATTTGGGATTTGGGTATGTAAAAATGTGTTGGGAGTGAAAGAAGACACATGTAGCATGCAAGGATAAATTGGGTAAAAAAACTAAACTTCTTCGGACCGTAACTTTCAGCTCGGAGCTCGGATTTGAGAAAACAAATAGTAGTTGGAAATATCTTGAGGAGTAAAAGACATTTTTCAACCCGGAATGTTGATTTGGACAATAAAATCTTCCAAAAATTAATACATATATTTTTGTAGCAATACAAGAGTAGAAATTGCAGCATGTAAATGTTGTAACGTTTCGTTCATAACTCAGATTGAGGCATGAGTACAGTCATTGGAAATTTATTTCAAAGGGGAATGCATCTAAGAAATCGAATTTTAAATTGATGCAATGTGTCCTTCATAAATTAATTAAGAAATAACTTGTATTCTAACTGATGAAATGTTTTATGCTATGCATGTTCTAACAATAATTATTACATGCACATTTCTTGTAGAATTAGAGGTACATGAAAGCAACTTTGGTTCTTTTATGATGATTGGAGTTATGGAAGATTCTCAAGGATCTTACAACCATGAGGAAGAGATCATAGGTCTGCATGTCAGCATGGGAAATTCTAAGACAGAGTCAAATGGAAGAAGAGATAGGCATGAGCCTGTCATTATGAGAAGCTTACATAGAGAAGTGCAGAGCTATAGAGATAATAATGGAAGGATTATGAAGGCTCAAGAAGAGATAATTCAGAGCTTAAACATGTTGCATAAGCAATTTAACAAGGAATCTGGCACTAAGCAAGCAACTGGTGCTAAACAAGTGTCAACATTTAGATCCCATAGCAAAAGGGATGATCATGGAAATGATGGGTACTCAAGAAGCATGAGTAGGCACCATCATTCTCCAAGGAAATCCACTAGAAGAACTCATGCAAGTTTAGGGCCAGGAAGCAACCCATGTGTGTCTCATGTTTAGAGACAAAGGAGAAGAGGCCATGGCCTAGCTGTTGGAAATGAAGAAATATTTCCAGTTGCATGATTACCCCTCTAGGGTAGAAGCTAGAATTGCCACCTACCACTTGCAAGGAAAGGAAACCATGTGGTGGGATCAGCTTAAGAAAGCCAAGAAACTTGATGAGAAGAGGATCTCATGGAGGAATTTCAAAGGATATTTCCAGGAGAGATATTTTTCTGAGCATTATTATGAAAGGAAAATGAAAGAGTTCTTTGAACTCAAGTTGGGAACCATGACAATGGAGGAATATGAGAAGAGGTTCTTTGAGTTACCGAAGTATGCTGAATTCATCAAGGATGAGAAGGTCAAATTCCAAAGGTTTATAAGTGGGTTACCCTCTTTCTATAGTGGCAATATTCAATATGATAACCCCAAGACCTTGGAGGAAACCATAAGGAGAGCGAGACATATTTATGATCAAAGCAGAGGAAGGCCAATTTTCCAAAAAGTTTGGAATGACAAGATGAAAGGGAAAAAGGATCACATGAAAAAAGGTTTTAAGCCACCCTTTTTCAAGAACAACACCCAAGGAAAGGAAACCACTTGCAAGCCAAGAAACCACGTGGTGGGATCAACTTAAGCAAGCCAAGAAACTTGATGAGAGGAGGATCTCATGGAGGAATTTCAAAGGATATTTCCATGAGAAATATTTTTCTGAGCATTATTATGAAAGGAAAATGAAAGAGTTCTTTGAACTCAAGTTGGGAACCATGATGATGGAGGAATATGAGAAGAGGTTCTTTGAGTTACTGAAGTATGTTGACTTCATCAAGGATGAGAAGGTCAAAGTCCAAAGGTTTATAAGTGGTTTACCCTCCTTCTATAGTGGCAATATTCAATATGATAACCCTAAGACCTTGGAGGAAACCAAAAGGAGAGCAAGGCATATTTATGATCAAAGCAGAGGAAGGCCAATTTTCTAAAAAGTTTGGAATGACAAGATAAAAGGGAAAAAGGATCACATGCAACAAGGTTTTAAGCCACTCTTTTTCAAGAACAACACCCAAGAAAATCAACAAGGACTTTCAACCCAAAATGAATATAAAACTGCAAATTCATTTGGGAAAAGGCCAAGGAAACAACCTATACAATGTTGGGGATGTGAGGGAAATCACTTATATAGGGACTGCCCTCAAAAAGGAGAGAGAATGAGGATTTTCCAAAACTTTCAAGAGGCTGAAACAATTGAATACATGGGAGGAAACATGCCAAGGATTTATGTAGCCTTGGACAACAAACAAGCAGAGTATCAATCTCCCATGATTGAAGTGGAAGGTAAGATTGATAACCAACTCATAACAATTTTAATTGATTATGGATCTAGCCATAGTTACATAAATGCTAATATTGTTGAAAGATTTCACTTGCAAAGGAGTAAGCATAAGAAATCTTGGTTAGTTCAGTTAGCCACAAGGGCTAAGAGGAAAATCAACGAGTTGGTTAAAGGTTGTCTAATAGACATGAATGGACTCAACACAAAGGTAGATGTAAACATCATACCATTGGGTTCATATGATTGTCTAGGTGGCATGGATTGGTTGGAAAAGCACCATGCTATCCTAGACTCTTGCAACAAGACAACAACTTGTCTTGATGATGATGGAAAGCAAGGCAAGATTCAAGGCATTCCAAGAGTTGTAGTTGTTAGAGAGATTTCAACTCTGCAGCTGAAAAAGAGTTTTAGGAAGGGATGCCAGATTTTCGCAGTCCATATGGAAGAGGTAGACAAAGATAAAGTGTCAAGCATTGAATACCATATGATCTTGAGGGATTTTGAAGATGTTTTTAGGGAAATCTCAGGATTGCCACCAAAGAGAGACAATGATTTCTCTATTGATTTTGTGCCAGGAGTTTCCCCAGTGTTCAAAACACCTTACATAATGGGCACACCGGAATTGAAGGAGTTGTAGGTGCAGCTTGAAGAATTGTTAAAGAAGGGGTATATACAACCAAGTGTGTCACCTAGGGGAGCCCCAATTCCTTTTGTGAAGAAGAAAGATGGAACCTTAATGCTGTGTATTGATTTATTACCGAAGATTCATAAAAGGGTTCTCAAATATTGCAAGTTCAATCACTTCATTTCAAAAGAAGGGACTGAAATTTGAATGGACACCCAAGTGTGAAGAGAGTTTTCAATAGCTAAAAGAAATATTGACAAGTGCACTAATCTTGAAGATTGCAGATACGGATGAATATTTTGTTGTGTGCATTGATGCATGCAAGGAAGGGCTTAGTGGAGTCCTTAGTCAAAAAGATCATGTGGTATGCTATGAGTCCAAAAAATTAAAAGAGCATGAGAGAAATTATGCTACACATAACTTGGAATTAGTAGCAATTGTACATGCATTGAAAATGTGGAGACATTACCTCATGGGTAAGAAATTAGAGCTAAGGAAAAACCACTGTGGACTGAAGCATTTGTTTGGACAACCAACAATAAATGCTAGACAAACTATATGGCTTGAATTTCTTAGTGAATATGATTTTTAAATTAAGCAGATAAAAGGAAAGGAAAAGAAAGTGGTTGATGCACTCAACAAGAGAGCTCATGAAGTGCAAGTTGCAACCACCAGCATGTACAAGACAGATCTGAAAGACAAAATTGTTGCAGCAACAAATTCAGATCAACATTATCTAAAAGTAAAAGATATATTAAAGCAAGGCAATTTTCAACAGAAATTTCATTCTTATGAGCTGAAAGAAGATGGGATTCTCGTGTACAAAGGAAAAGTATATGTGTCGAATTCCAATAAGCTAAAATAATGTAATGTTGAAGGAAATGCATAATGTGCCATATGTTGGACTCCTAGGATATCATAAGACAATTGCAGTTGTAAGGAGCTAATATTTTTTGCCAGGAATGAAGAAAGAAGTCGCTAATTACATAGCCAGATGTCTAGAGTGTCCAAAAGTGAATACATAGCATAAACATCCAACATGTTTGCTACATCCATTGCCCATTCTGGAATGGAAGTGGTAAGTTGTCATAATTGATTTTATTACTAAGCTACCCAGAATAGTGAAGCAACATGATTCCATCATGGTGGTGGTGGATAAACTAACCAAGGCAATGCATTTTATTCCAGTGAAGACCTAAGGCAATAGTTGCATATAGAGATCCAAAGTTTACATCCAATTTTTGGACTGGTTTGTTCAAATGAAGGAATTCAAACCTGGGATGAGCCGCCCCTATATTGCTTAGTTGAACACCTTACCATACAGGACGACTACCATTCAGCCAAACCCTCACATACATGGGAGATAAAAGTTGACTTGAGTTTTAAGAGTTTTCATTAGGTTATATTAGTGTATCCTTTAAATTGGAAGGGAATGAGAAGGGTGTATTGTACAAAAGGACAAAGAGGACAAAGAGAAGAGTAGCAATTTTTTTTTGAAATGGGGTTGCATTAGACGTTCTCTCATATATATCGTTCTTCTTGTTTTCAATATATATTTTTTGACTTTCTAGATCATAAGATTCCTTAATGTTGCCCACATGTCCACGAATACATGGGTGTGTGTGTTATTTTCCAGGAGGAGCAAATGAATTAACGAGTACATTTGAAGCACTTTTTTCACTAATATGTGAAAGGTAAGAGAGACAGTCCATGTCATTGTTTTCCACCCTTCAATTGTGCCCAACTACCTTGTCCATAAGTTATAAGGAAGTGGTTGTTGGATTGAACCACACAAACCTTTGTAATGAAGTATTAGTCTTCATATTTTTTTTTATAAGTTAGAGTTTGTATTGAATCTTGTTAAAAAATTACAATTGTTTGTTCATCCTAATCATATGTGGCAGTGATGCCCTTCTGGGAAACCACCGCTGCCATTTGTCCAAAAACTAATTTTGTTCCTAATCATACGCGGAAACGATGCCCTTCTGAGAAACCATCGCTACCATTTGTCCAAAAAATTATATTGTGCCATGCAAACAAAGGCTTTGTTGCCATGCAGGGCAAGTGCTGATAGCTAGATTTAAACATAAGAAGAAAAAAATCAAGCCAGCTTTGCATGGTTTCCAGTAAACAAAGGACGACATAAACCCGAGACATGGAAACAATTAAAAACCTGGTTCGAACCTTGGCCTGACGTAGACCTGACACGCCTGTGCTTTTCCCTTGTTGCAGTTCACTATAGCTTGCCGAAGGTCCTGAAGGAAGGACATCAGCGTGTCCATGCGGCTCCATCATTATGTGTCCCTATTCTGCATATCCATCATAATTGACTTGATCTCCCCCAGGTCTCTTTTGAGGTCGCTCAGGGTGTCCATGACTACTACTCGTTCCTTGCATCTGTCACATACAATGCATAGATGGGGGGACAACGGGGGGTCCGAAGAGGAGGAGGGAGAGAAGGTGGGGACAAAGGTGGTGGGGTGATGGTGAAAGGGGGAGGGAAGAGGTGGAGGTCATCAAGGTGGGGAGGGGGGGAGGTGCGAAGCCCAGCGAGTTGTCGAGGGTGTCAAACCACTCGACCCTACAACCATAGGGGTTCGAGAGAGGGGAGAGGTCAGGGGTGGCCTCACAGAGTGGTTGAACGAGGATGGGCCTAGCGACAGGAGCCAAGACGGGGAGGTTTTCAGCTTCAGGAGGAGGGTCGTGGGTGGGTGGCTCCCTTCCCTTGGCCGCATACCAAGCGACACCCCTTTTGGCCTTGCCTTTAAGGTGGGGCATGTCAAAAGAAAACAGTGGCCTGGGATAGAAGACACAGAGGATCAACAAACCTGGAGAGGAGAGGCACGAGCTTGAATTCATGGGATCTAAGTGGAAGTCGCACTAGAGGAGAAGCATGGGCCTAAAGAAAATGAGAACCAGGGTAATCTGGTCAAGAAAACAGGGAGGGGGCGAATGAGGTTCAGTGTGCCTGAATTATGCTATAGGAAATCCAGTATAGATGAACAAATGTGACCGAGGAAGCATCTGGAACGGTGCCATGAAGACTCCTACGCACCAGAGATTCCAAAATCGTGCGGGAGACTGGTTTCAATTGAGGTTTGGAAGGTGGCGGTGACAGATTTAAATCCATGAGGTGACTGAAGTGGGGGGACAAGACTGATCAGACACCAGGTGGCCTCCCCATGGTTTGTTCACACGCTGAGCTCGGAAGCACCCCATCCGAGGGAAGTATTAGTCTTCATATTTCTCACCATAAGAAAAGAAATATTATTGGTTCTCTGATATTGTTCCACTCTCCTACTCTAATGCTTGATAATGTTGGCAAGGCTTTGGTTTTTTGGACACATTCAATCCAAATATAATTTGATATGTTTTATGTCTTGTTTATAATTCACTATGTCGTACGTAGATTGGAGAATTGCCTTGTGTTTTGTTATTTGAGTAACAAGCTCTTATGCATACACACATGGGACTTGTTGGGAAAGCATATTTGAGTAACAAGTTATTTGCACACATGCATAAGACTTGATGGATGGGTATGGGTCTTATGAAAAGTTAGCAAGTGTGTAGTTATTGGGTGGAACTAGTGTGGGTGGGTTGTTTGGTTATAAGTTGGTGGTCAAGACAAATTGAGTGATTAGGTAGTGGGTGTATTTTTGTATGTAATGTCTCTAAGAATTCATCATATCCATAACAACCTACCTTAGTTTCCTTCTTGATAATATAGTTTTGAGTGATTATTATTTTATGTAGATATGTCATTGACTAATGTATTGTGGTATTGTTGAAGGGGAATTTGTTGGTTGGATTAAAAATTTCAACATTGAAATTGTAGTTTTATGCTATCATGACTAGGGTGATTGGTTTATTATCAAGAGTGATTTGAAATTATAATTGGTTTGATAATCCCCCTTGAATTATTATTACAATTCAATATGTTATGTAGTCTTGTAGCACTGTAATTTCAAGTGACCAAAGCATTATGAGTGTCAAAGTATTATAGTTGCAAAGTCCTCCAATAATTTCGAAGCTAGGCATGCATTTGCATCTATGGAAAGGATCCCACTCCTACGAAATCTTGTACATTTCATTAATATTCAAAATTTCATCGCTATGTCTAACATATGCAAGATCCCACACTCGCCAAATCTAAGCCTTTACAAATTGATGGTGTAAAATGACATGTAAAAGTGTGATGTGTTCAAATCAATAAAACGTGGCATTTTTTTACATAACAAAACATTTTATTTTACACAAAATATACACTTCTACTTTAAAAAGAAACACTTCTCAAAGTTGGTTAGAAAAGACTTTAATTGGTCCTAAAAGATTATTGTTTCTTTATCTTTCAACCATGGCCTTGTTAAAATAAGCATATATCATGTTTTTCAGTGTATATCTTACTGATCCATATGATCATAAATATAATATTTGATCCAGATTATATTGAGAACAAAATGAGATACAAATGAAATATATCAAAGAACACATAAATACAGTGAAATCCATATTCTATTAATGAATGGAATATAAAAGATTGTAAAATGCAAAGCACACAAACTAACAAAAATGGTGGTAGCTTTGTTGGGTTGTTATATTCTTTGAAGTGAAAGTCTAGTCGAGGTGGATCGACAATAGGTCGAGGATCAAGATAGACTGAAAACAAGTCGAAGGTCGAGGTTAGTCGATTGGGTAAAGTTGAAGTCGAAGGTCGAGGTTAGTTGACCGAGTAGAGTCAAAGTTGAAGGTCGAGGCAGTTCGACATGGTAAAGGCATTGACAACAAGTCGAAGAGGTCAACCAACAAAAGTTCGACATGTGGGCATGTGGAAAGTGACTGAATACCGAATGAAGGCCGACTGGTAGTTGATTGGTAATCTGACTTGGAGTCGGCTGTAACAGAATCCCGAGGTTCGCAGGATTTGAAGCCACTGATCTGCATGGATCTGTAACCATTTTTGGACTCCATGTCTTTAGGGTTTTGCCTATTTTAAAGCCTATAAAGAGGCATGTTGTAAGGCCATAAAGGCTAATCAATGAATCATAAGATAGCCAATCTTTAGAGAAATCTTTAGATGTAGGTTGTTGGTCATGCAAATGTAAGCCAAATTGGCTACAAGGTTGTTCTTGCACGAGAAAGTGGGTATGATGTTGATTGTGTCTTAGGTGTGGACCAAGGTTAGACATGTAACCTTTTATTCAAATCGAATAAGACAACAAGAGAGCAGAACACTCAAAGAATGTTGGTTTTCCAGGTTTGGGTTTCTAGGGTAAAATCTCCGTGTACTGTGTGATTGCTTTGTCATTTATGTTCTTGATTAAATTATTCTTCTCTTCTACTAGGTTTAGTGTGCAAGTGTGTCTCATTTCATGACAAGTGATATCAAAGCTGTGTTAAGATTTGACGGTTGTATCAGATATTGATTTACCAATATTGAATCTGAGAGATAAACCCTAGGTATAGTAACACTTGTAAGTTATAAATTGTGTTAAAGATCATGGTAAAGAATGGCGAGCAGTTTAAGAATAGAGATAGAAAAATTCAATGGCCAGAATTTTGAGCTTTGGAAGCCTAAAATGGAAGATCTTCTTGTAGATCGAGAATAATGGATAGCGGTCTGTCAAGTTACCCAACCGACAGGCATGTCGACAAAAGAATGAGAGAAACTCAAAAGAAGAGCAAGAAGTATGATTTGACTTTGTCTTGCAGATTCAGTACTGTTGAATGTCTTAGGTGAAGATTTGGCCAAGAAACTGTGGGACAAGATGGGAAGCTTATACCAGTTGAAATATATGGTAAATAAGTTGTTTCTCAAAAATAAATTGTATCTTCTGAGAATGAGTGATGGCAGTTCGGTGACTGAGAATTTAAATTCATTTAATACCATTTTAAGCCAGTTATCGTCCGTGGATATTAAAATCATGGAGGAGGAGAAGTGTATAAGCCTATTATGTTATTTTCCAGACTCCTGGGATAACTTAGTTGTGGCTATGGGGAATAACACAACCACACTAGCGCTATAAGATGTGGTTGCTTCTCTACTTTCAAAAGAAATGAGAAGAAATAACATGTAAGGATCAACCAAAGATGCTTTAGTGGTGAGAGATCGACCAATTGAAAGAGATAAAGGAAAATTCTCCGATAGAAATTCGAAGTCGAAGGGTAGATATAAATCCTTGGTTCAGTCGACAAGAAGATGCTGGAAATGCGGTAAAGTGGGCATTACAAAAAGGATTGTAAGTTGAGGGCGATGGAAGTCAGTACAAGATCTGACAAGAAGCAGTCCACTGAGAGAAAGATGATCCAGATAAGGGAGGTGATGTGTACCTGGCATCAACCAGTACATAGTTGGATCAAGGTATTTGGTTGATTGACTTAGGAGCATCATATCATATGACACCACATAGGGAATGGTTACGCAAGTATGAACGATATGATGGAGGTGATGTGTTCTTGGGGGACAACTCAACAACCAAAATTTTCGGACGAGGAAGAGTTCGATTAATACTGGAGGATGGGAGGAAAAGAACCCTTCCAAGTGTGCTACACATTTTGTGTTTGTCAAGGAACCTGATATCTGTCAGCAAGATGAGTGATGTTGGAGTGCACACTTTGTTTCAAAAGGATTCATGCAATATGGTCAGAGGTGCGACGGTCTTAATGAAAGAGTTCATATTGGAACTATATACAAGTTGCTAGGAAGTGTCGACTTGATTGGATGAAACAAAATCGATGTTCCTAAAGTTGACTTAACTTCGACCTCAATGACAAGACATGATAAAGTCGACCCGACCATGTTATGACATGAGAGGATGGGACACATTGGAGAAAAAAGACTTCGAGCTATGCACAACAAAGGTATGGTCAAAGGTTTTCCTAAATGTGGTTTAGAAGTCGAATTTTGTGAACATTGCATATATGGAAAACAAAGTTGGGTGAGGTTCCCATATGGAGCGACAAGGGAAAATGGGATTCTAGAATTAGTGCATAATGATGTGTTTGTCCCGGTTACAATGCCTTCACTTGGTGGATCCCTGTATTATGTCTCCTTCATAGATGATTTTTCTAGGAAGACATGGATATATTTCCCAAGGAAGAAATCAAAGGTTTTTGAGAAATTTAAAGAGTTTAAATCTCTTATAGAAAACCAGATAGATAATAAGATTAAGTTGTTGAGAACTGAAAATGGTGGTGAATTTTGTGGAAAAGAGTTTGATCAGTTCTATAAGAAGTGTGGCATAGCATGCGAAACTACCACACCATATACCCCACAACAAATACCCCAAGGATTTAATTTTGCATAGCATGCTCAGTGGTTTTGGGCTCACACAAGAATTCTGGGCGGAGGCAGTGGACATTGCAAGATATCTGGTGAATATGTCTCTTTCGTCGAGGCTAATCGACACGACTCCAAATGAGGTATGGTCTGATAAGAAGCCTTCAGTTTCACATCTCAAAGTATTTGACTGTGATGCATTTGCGCATGTTCTCAAGGAAAAGAGGAGCAAGCTAGGTAAGAAGGAAGTCAAATGTATTTTCATTGGGTACAAAGAAGGAATGAAAGGATATAAGCTCTAGGATCCTACATCAAGGAGAATAGTGTATACTCGAGATGTGGTCTTCAGAGAAGTCGAAAGTAAGTCTGAGCCTGAAGAAATTTTTCAGACTGAGAATAATCCTGAGACGATGCGGTTTGAACTGAGGAACAAAGAGGATGATTCAAATGAGTCGATTGAATCAGAGGAAGAGGTGGAACAACAAACTCTGATGGTAAGGAGGTTAGAAAGAGTAAGAAAACTAGTCGAAAGGTATATTCCACCCGACTTCTGTTCCACATTCATATTAACTTCCATTAATGATGAGCCCAAGTCGGTCGATGAGGCAATCGACTCGACAAAGGGTAAACTTTGGAATGACGCCATGGATGAAGAAATGGAATCCTTGCACAAGAATGAGACATGGGATTTAGTCAAGTTGTTTAGTGGAATAAATCCCATCAGTAGCAAATGGGTATTCAAGAAGAAGATAAATGTCGCAGGACAAGTCGAGAAGTTGAAAGCTCGACTGGTAGTAAAAGGATATTCCCAAGTCGAGGGAGTTGACTTCGGTGATATTTTTTCCCCTATTGCAAAATTAAATTCCATTAGAGTAATAATGTCTCTGGCTACAACATTTGATATGGAAATAGAATAGATGGATGTGAAGACAATGTTCCTACATGGGGACCTGGAAGAGGAAATCTTCATGAAACAACCTGAAGGATTTGTAGTAAAGGGCAAGAAAGATTTGGTGTGTAAACTGAAAAGATACCTTTATGGTCTAAAACAATCACCAAGGATGTGGTACCAGAAATTCGACACATACATCCTTAGTTTAAGATTTGTGAGAAGCAAAGATGATCACTACATATATTCCAAGGAAGAAGGCATGGATTTCATATATGTAGCTTTGTATGTCGATGACATGTTGATGATTGGAAACAACATGGACACAATAAAGGAGGTGAAGAAGCAGTTATCCTCCAAGTTCGACATGAAGGATCTCGGTGCAGCTAACTTCATTCTGGGAATGGAGATTAAGACAGATCAAGCTGTTAGAGAGTTGTGGTTGAATCAAAAGAAGTATATTGAAACAGTTTTGAAACGTTTCAACATGCAGGATTGCAAACCGATGAAGGTGCCAATTCTTGTGGGAGAAAGGATAACTGTTGAACAATTTCCAAAGACACATGAAGAAATAGAGGACATGACACATGTTCCTTATGCAAGTGTTGTTCATAGTATAATGTATGTGATGGTTTGCACTCGACTAGACATTTCCCATGCAGTGGGAGTGTTGAGCAGGTACATGTCGACACTTGGAAAGGAGCATTGGACAACTATCAAGAGGGTATTTAGGCATTTGTGAGGCATGAAGGACTATGTTATATGATACCAAGGAAGACCTGGAGGTGACAGTGGTAAATTAAATGTACATGGGTTTGTTTATGCCGACTGGGTTGGAGATCTGGATCGATGAAGGTCGACCAACGAATATGTCTTCAAGATGTTCGATGGAGAAATAAGTTGGATGAGTAAGCGACAGGTGGTCATAGCCTTGTCAACAACAAAAGATGAATACATGGCAACCACTCATGGAAGTAAAGAAGCAGTATGGATGCAAAGGTTGTGTTTAGGAATCGGGTTTGAGCAGAGACGTATGAAGATAAGTTGTGACAGTCAAAGTGCAATATTTCTGGCAAAGAACCCTGCTTATCATTCGAAGACTAAGCACATTGATGTACAATACCATTTCATAAGAGATATAATGGAAAGTATCGAGGTGTTGTTGGAGAAAGTAGACACGTTGGAAAACATAGTAGACTTGTTGACTAAGTCTGTGAGTGTTGTGAAGTTCTCTTGGTGTAGAGAGGCAATGGGCATTGTTTACCCGGGTCTGTGAACGAAAGTTCAGGATTCTCCTAGTTTCAAAAAATAAGACAACAAGTGGGAGAATATTGGGTTGTTATATTATTTGCAGTGAAAGTCTAGTCGAGGTGGATCAAATGACAATCGAGGTTGAGGTGGATCGACAATAGGTCAAGGGTCGAGGTAGATTGACAACAATTCAAAGGTTGAGGTTAGTCGACCGGGTAAAGTCAAAGTTGAAGGTTGAGTTTATTCAACCAGGTAAAGTTGAATTCGAAGGTCAAGGCGATTCAACATGGTAAAGGCATCGACAACAAGTCGAAGAGGTCATCCAAGAAGAGGTTGGCAGGAGGGCATGTGGCGACCGACTGAATACTGAATGAAGGCTGATTGGTAATCCAAATTGGAGTTGACTATAACAGAATCCTGAGATTCATAGGATTTATAGCCAATGATCTGCATGGATCTGTAACCGTTTTTGGGCACCATGTATTTAGGGTTTTGCCTTTGGTAAATCCTATAAAGAGACATGTTGTAAGGTCATAAAGGCTAATCAATGAATCGTAAGATAACCAATCTTTAGAGAAATATTTAGATGTAGGTTGTTGGTCATGCAGATGTAAGCTGAATTGGCTACAAGGTTGTTTTTACGCAGACAAGAGGGTATGATGTCGATTGTTTCTTAGGTGTGGACCAATGTTAGACATGTAACCTTTTATTCATATTGAATAAGACAACAAGAGAGAAGAACGCTCAAGGAATGATGGTTTTCTCGGTTTGGGTTTCCATAGTAAAATATCTGTGTTCTGTGTGATTGCTTTGTCATTTACGTTCTTGATTAAATTATTCTTCTCTTCTGCTAGGTTCAATGTGGAAGTGTGTCTCATTTCCTGACAAGATTATCCATGAATAAAGAGATGTGTCGGCTACACTCATTTGTAAGAAGCTTTACATCACACTCCATTGCATTCTTAAAGGATCTCCTTCACCTCGATTAAATATGAGAGAGTGAGAGGAGAATAGTTCCCATGATGCATGTGGGATAAATTGTTCTAAGTTTACAAAATTTTATAGGCATGTAAAACACTATGAATTTATGGGAGGTCACCCATCCCAATACTACTCTAGCCCAAGAACATGCTTAACTGTGGAGTTCTAATCGGATTTGATGCATTAATGTTGTAGGCAATACATTACATTATAAATGGAGATGGCATTACATTACATTCCCCATCAAGAGGGTTACATTACATTCCCCATCAAGAAGGTAAATATCATGGTTTATCAAAACCATAGGCTCGGAAACATTGATTCAATGGAGAAGGTGGATGGCCACCAAGATCCACCTAGATCAATCCTCCCCCTTATGAAGCAATGGTCCCCATTGCGTCAAGTTCCCTTGGGAGATGGGGAAACTTTTGTTGAATCTTAACTTTGGTGAGTCGCTTGCCTTGTTGAAGTAGTCGTCCTACTTTTACTTGGCATGTGGAAGGATGTCATGAACCTATTGGTGGAGGTACCGGATCCATTCAACAAATTTGGTTGCATGAGTGTGGGAAGACTATGTCGGTGAAGATGCAATAACAAGATCTATATCAATGGGGGCTAATGGTTGGAACCCCAAGAACACCTAAAAAGAGTCATGGCCAATAGAGCTATACTGAACATATGAAAGACTCTCATTCTCTGAAAGGGAGTGTTTATAGATTGGACCATTGTGTAAGGGAGAATCGGGCACCAAGTCAATGGAATGTGGGACATGGTAGCATAGAGGCACCCTTGTAGGTGAAGTAGAAATATCTTCGTGCTCCTCTACAATATTTTCGACCTTCATCTACTCGATAGAAAGGTCTTGGGCTGAGGTTGTAGTGGTCGCAATGACCTTTTGTTCACCTTTTGACCGGATCGCGAAGAGGGAAAGATTTATGGTCTGAGACATTACTTTGCGACACTATTTTGCTGAGATCAATGAAGTGGCAGTAGTCAGGGGTACCTCTGGTACCCTGTAGATTTGACCTCCCAGAGTAACAATGACATTGCAGGGTAGAGAGTCATAGATAGCGTGACGTTTCCACATATATGGTTTTCATAAAAGAACATCATAGACTTAAAGTGGGGCAACATCAGACAGTACCTCATCCTTGAAGGGCTTGAGGTCATAGGACAAGCAACACTATTGGTTGATGCAAATGTCTCGTATCCGACTCAACCATCCAATGGTGTATGGTTGGGGGTGTGGCATCATTGTCATCTTCAATATATTGGCAACCTTGGTTGAGATCAGGTTCTTCTAACTCCCGCTGTCAACAATGAAATGTAGTGGGATCCCCTTTACCCACATATGCGAGTGGAAGAGTCGCTCCCCCTCCTCAGGCTCCTCTGGTTCTTCTGGTTATATTATTCTGGATGCAATGGTAGTAGTTGGTTTTGCATCGATGATTTGTTTCCATTTATTGTGCTCTTAGTCAGAGTTTGAGTCAAGTTCTTATTCTTTTTATTTGAGCTCAACTACCAATGATTGTTTCAAGTGACATTCATCGATGTTGTGCAAAGAGCTTTTGTGGAACTCACACCACTTTCCAATGTATTTCTTAGACTTCCCATCACCCTTCTTAGTCGGTTGCTTGGACTAATTTTCTTGATATTGACTCTCCTTACTTTGTTCTTTGTTCAATGAGTTGGGGTTTCCTTTTGTATGTTTCTGTTATCGTGTGTTTGCAAACTCGATCACTCACTTACTCCATTGCTTGAATTTTTTCTCGATTTTGACTACATATCAATAAGCAATTCCCAACGAGGATATGTCCAAGAAATCCATCTATATTTGAATGTACATGTGCAGACCACTATGGTAATTCAAAACCAAGTGTCGCTCGAAGTATTTGATACCCAATTTTGAGCGTAAGGTATGAAAGATGTTAATGTACTCCAACACCATTTGATCTCTTTTCTGACACAACGTCATCCATCTCATGTACTGATCATCATAGTTTCTGACAGGGTAGAAATCCTCCTTGGGAGATGGGGAAACTTTTGTTGAATCTTAACTTTGGTGAGTGTCTTGCCTTATTACGTCAAGTTCCCTTGGGAGATGGGGAAACTTTTGCTGAATCTTAACTTTGGTGAGCCGCTTGCCTTGTTGAAGTATCCATCCTACTTGTACTTGGCCTCTGGAAGGATGTCATGAACCTATTGGTGGAGGTACCAGATCCGTTCAATAAATTTGGTTGCATGAGTGTGGGAGGACTTTGTCAGTGAAGATGAAACAACAAGAGCTATATCAATGGGGGATAATGGTTGGAACCTCAAGAACACCTAAAAAGGGTCATGGACAATAGAGCTATGCTGAACATATGTAAAACTCTCATTCTCTCGAAGGGAGTGTTTATATATTGGACCATTGTGTAAGGGAGCACCAGGCACCAAGTTAATGGAATGCAGGATGTGGTAGCGTAGAGGCACCCCTGTAGGTGAAGTAGAAATATCTTTGTGCTCCTCTAAAATCTTGTCGACCTGCATCTACTGGGTAGAAAGGTCTTGGGATGAGGTTGTAGTGGTCGCAGTGATCTTCTGTTCACCTTTTTACTGGATTGTGAAGAGGGAAAACTTTTTGGTCTGAGAGATTACTTTGTGACACTATTTTGCTGAGATCAAGGAAGTGGCAGTAGTCAGAGCTACCTCCAGTACCCTATAGATCTGACCTCCCATAGTAACAATGACATTGCAGGGTCGAGACTCATAGATAGCGTGATGTTTCCACATATATGGTTGTCCTAAAAGAACATCATAGACTTCAAGTGGGGAAACAACACACAGTACCTCATCCTTGAAGGGCTTGATGTCGTAGGACAAGCGACACTATTGGTTGATGCAAATGTCTCCTCTTCGACTCAACCATCCAATGGTGTATGGTTGGGGGTGTGGCATCATTGACATCTTCAATCTCTTGACAACCTTGGTTGATATTAGGTTCTTCTAACTCCTGTTGTCAACAATGAAATGCAGTGGGGTCCCCTTTACCCACATATGCAAGTGGAAGGGCGCTCCCCCTCCTCAAGCTCCTATGGTTCTTCTGGTTATATTGTTATGGACGCGATGGTAGTATTTGGTTTTGCATCGATGATTCATTTCCATTTATTATGCTCTGAATCAAAGTCCGAGTTAGGTTTTGATTCTTTTTCTTTGAGCTCAACTACCAATGACTGTTTCTAGTGACATTCATCGATGTTGTGCCAGAGGATTTTATGGAGCTCACACCACTTTCCAATGTCTTTCTTAGACTTCCCATCACCCTTCTTATTCGGTTGCTTGGACTAATTTTCTTGATATTGACTCTCCTTACTTTGTTCTTTGTTCTATGAGTTGGGGTTGCCTTTTGTATGCTTATGTTGTCGCGTTTTTGCAAACCTGATCTCTTGCTTACTCCACTGCCTGAATTTTTTTCTCGATTTTGACTACATATCGATAAGCATCTCCCAATGAGGAGATGTCCAATAAATCCACCTATATTTGAATGTACATGTGCATACCACTACGATACTTCAAAACCAAGTGTCGCTCAGAGTCTTTGATACCTAGCTTTGAGCACAAGGTATGAAAGATGTTAATGTACTCCAACACCATTTGGTCTCTTTTCTGATGCAGAGTCGTCCATCTCATGTACTGGTCATCATAGTTTCTGACAGGGTAGAACTCCTCCTTGAGGTCATCTACAAAGGCCACCCAAGTGGGTTCTCTTTCGAATGGCGTAGATTCATCCACGGTGTACCTCTACTAGTAACCTTCCCACCAAGCTCTAACACGGGGAAGGGTTTTAAGGAGAATGAAGGTGATATTTTCGCTCTTGGAAAATTTTTGGACGAAGTAATAACCTTCTAGCATATTCAACCATTTTTCTAGAGAATTTACATCTACATCTATCTAGCCTTCAAATAAGGTGATATCAAAATTGACTTGTACCTTGAAGGGCGCCACACCTCCGAAATGGTTGCTTGTCGAAGATGCCTCAACAACCATAGGTAGTCATTGAAGGATCTGAGCAAAGTTGTCCATATTCTTGTTCATCTGTTGCATGAGGGATTCCTCGAGCAACGCCTTTAAAGGATATCCTGCTCCGTCATCTCTCTTTTATTCTTCCATGGGAGGTCGCTTGGGCTGGTGTGAGTGGTTTTCCTCAAGCGAAACTAGCTCGAGACCCAACTCTCTGTACTGTGACCTCATTGGGGAAATGATTTGAGAAACGACAAGAAGCAAACTGCTCTGATACCACTGATCGAGATTATATTGAGAACAAAATGAGATATGAATGAAAATAAATCAGAGAACAAAGAAATACAGTGAAATCCAGATTCTATTAATGAATGGAATACAAAAGACTGTAAAATGCAAACCACACAAACTAGCTAGAATGGTGGTAGCTTATCCTTGAAGAAAGAGATGTGTTGGTTATGCTCATTCATAAGAAGCTTTACATCACACTCTATTGCATCCTTAAAGGACCTCCTTCACCTCGATTATATATGAGAGAATGAGAGGAGAATAATTCCCATGATGCATGTGAGATAAATTGGTCTAATTTACAAAATGCCATAGTCATGTAAAACACTAGGAATTCCCGGGAGGTCACCCATCGTAGTACTAGTCTATCCCAAGTGCTCTTAACTACAGAGTTCTAATGTGATTCAATACATTAACATTGTAGGCATTACATTACAGTATAAATGGAGATGACATTACATTGCATTCCCCATGAAAAGGGTGAATATCATGGTTTATCAAAACCATAGACTTAGAAATGTTGATTCAATGGAGAAGGTGGATCGCCAGTGAGATCCACCTAGATCAATGTTCAATGAAAGTGCATCTCTTTCATGGAAATTGAAATGCAAATAATTGAAATTGTTCATTTACTCAATAGTGGTTTCAGTGAGATTTTATTCTTTTCCAAAACTGCTCATCCGCCCAAATGAGGTTTCAACTTTCAACTTACATTTCTCTTCTACTTCATTTTTAACTCAAAGATATGTAGTACAACTGCCCTGGAAATATTAAGCACCATGAGCATATCACTTGTGTATGTGGAACCATAAATGATTGTTAAGGAGTGTCATTTAACATAAGTACTTCCATTCTAAAATCCTGGTACGACAAGGGGTTCTCTTCTATCAAAATCACCCAATACTTGTACCTATCCCTAATATTGTATTCATGCATCTAATAAATCAAACTTGGAGAATGACCTAACATACCATTGTGTTCACTACCAAACCATGACCCATCAACAATTGAGATAGTTTTCGGGGAATATGCTTATAATACCTGTAATAAAAAAAATAAGGTACATATTGTTGACACTCGGAAATGAATTTGGGTTGCATGCAAATCAATCCCGAGGCAACCTCGAACCACTTTGGATTGGAAGCTGCCCCTCCCAACCCGAGAGGGATCTCTCGGATAATGTCACAATATGATCTTCAGTATGCGTAAAATGGTGGGCATATTTATGGGTAAATGATAGTTTTGGATTTTTAAATTTTGGGGGTTGGACCAGGGAAACAGTCCATTGGGCATGGAGTCAAGTGAAAACCAAAGAAAGGAGATAATAGCAGTGATCATATAACTTGCGGAAAATGAGGCAAAGTAAGTCTATCTTTTAGCAATTGATAATCATGATGTGGTAGCAGAAAAAGAAAAGAAAAGGCCATCACAGTGAAAGCATCTATCAAGGATGAATTTTCACTACAACTTTAGAGGGAAACAAACGAAGGCTGATAACTAGATGCATAACGCTTATCTTGAGCGAATTCTGACCAGTCACCATAGAAACACAACACATATATATCAACTGTGTGTAAGGAGCATATAAAATGAATTCCAAACAAATTTTAACACAACTGAAAGAGGAAGAGATAAACAATATGATAATGACAACAGGGAGAACATACTGAAAGAATTGACCGTGATGAATCTCACAATATCAAGTGAAAACATCGTCTGTATTACTCTATTCCAGGTTTACAAAATAATTCGGCTTACAAAGGAGCCCCTCTTCGAAAGAGGTTTTTTCCCCTAGCTCCCCCCCCCCC
>ML794584.1:135842-175546 GCA_009831015.1 Picea engelmannii
TCTAAATCCGTTACATGACTCTGTCTTTAAAAGAAATAACCTAAAATAAATCTCTTTTTGTTTCGAGAAATATGAAACGGTTTACCTTCTGGAATTTTGCGACTGCTAGATGCTCTGCCAGCTTCTTGAACCGTCACTAATCATTTTGACAAGTGGTGTATGAATGATCCCTTTGTATGATTAAGCTTTAATGCCGAGTGTCATTGCTCGCTTGTTTCTTCATGCCGAATATGTTAGTCTGCTTTAGTTTATCCTTAACTATCTTCAATGTTTCGAACCAAACAGAATCGTATGGAAATATCAAGGCACTTTTCAGTGCCACAACAGGTTGTATATTAGCTAACATTGAAGTTAGCTTCCATACCTCATCCTCAACGAGCAACACTGTACTTTTGTTTGAGGATGTTTCATCTATCAGTTGCAAGACCTCCTCCAACCGGCACTGTTCAATGAGTTGTTTAAGAATTATCATCCAACAAATATGAAATGTATGAACCGAGGAAACTCTATTGGGTTTCTCGTCTACCTTTGCTTTTGGTTCTTGAAATGCCTCCCATCCATCATCCCACTCAACTACCTCATTCCAATCATCCTGTGCTCCTGTTGCTTTTTGTGTCTCTTCTGTCTGTTTATTTTCAGTTCTTTGACTGTCATTCTCCAACAATCTGTCTCATATTTGATACATGGTCAATCGTATTCTAACCTTAGTTTTCTTAGTGAAATAGAGAAGCAACTAAGAACATCCAAGGCCAATCACAGGATTACGAACTGTTTTAAGAATCTGCACCACCTCGCGCATGGTGGGTCGCAGTGCAGGAGAAACTGATGTACATCGGATAGAAAGATTCATAACACGCATCATCTCAGCTTGGTAGACAAGTATAGATTCTGAGAGGACTGGATCGATCAAGCGGTTGCAATCCCAATCCCCATAAAGTGCATGTGCCAAGTCTACAATACTTGCATGCTCTCCAAACTCTGGCTCAATTGGCCTTCTTCCTGTGAGCGACTCTATCAGGAAAACTCCAAAGCGATACATGTCCGTCTTCTCTGCGAATTCCTTTGCATATATATACTCGGGAGCAACATATCCGGAGGAAAGATATCCCTTGGAGTCCTTGGAAGAAGCTGATGGTCCTGCAGAGAATTTGATATTAGGGCTGAGATGAGCACCATAGTCTGCATCCAAAAGTATTTTGCTTGACGTAACGTTCCTGTGCAGAATCCCAGGGCTACATTCATGGTGCAAATATGTCAAAGCTTTTGCAGCTCCAGAGACGATCTTAAATCACCTTCGCCAATCCAGATTTTTGAACCCAACGCCTTCATGAAGATGCCCATGTAGACTGCCCTTCTCCATATACTCGTGAACAATTAGCAGCCCGGTGCCAGTGGCATTTTTGCAATATCCAAGTAATTTCACAACATGTGGATGGTGCAATTTGCACAAGTACTGGATATGATCAGGATCAAAGCCAAATGCTAACTCCCTAACAGCTAACATCTTTCCTTTCTTGGTGAATCCTCTGTATACTGTCCCACTGCTTCCCTTAGAAATAACATTCTCTTCTTTCATGGCGTGTGTTGTCTTGTGACTTGGCCTTCGGTGGATAGTTGAGAAATTTGGGCGAAAGCGCCTAAGTAAGTTTGGAAATTTTTGATATCTGTTACAACACATGTTACCGATACATGAGTATATTACAACAAGATAGAGCTACAAAGCAGCTAAGTCCCTGCCTATGTTGGCATGAAATGCAGTAAAGAAATCAATATATCCACTAAAATTTGTATACATGGTGAATGTAAATTTACAATGTGAAATAGGGACTTTATATATCAATTAGTTTGGAATCTAGTTTATGTTCTTCAAGTAGTGAATGGACTTGAGCATGGATATTGCTCTCGAAGGCTCCATATACAAGTCAAGCCTAGAGAAGAGGTTGTGGGAGTAGAAGTTGGAGTTGTTGTTTGCAAGCCATCAAAAAGGGTAAAAGTAAATTACATGTTTATTGGAAGAAATTCTCTTTCTCTTTATAGATTAAATCATTTAATATGTTCATAAACCATTAGTTGTGTAGAACTAACCTAATCCAACAATAGAATTGGAATCCAATTAAATACTAAAGACAATAAATTTATAAGGATTCAAGCATTTTTTATTTAGATCACATGAGTCAAAAACTTGAATAGTGAATTGAACATGGTAAAATGACCTAAATTCATATATATTTGATGTTGATAAATCAAATAGTTGGTAGAAAACAATCTATTTCACCATATTATGATATTAAAAAAATATATTTCTTTTAAGTTTAGACACAAATCACTAGAAAGCTGTAAAAATAATTGTGTAAAACTTTTAAAGAAATTTAGTATGCCATCCAACTAAACAACTCTCTTTACTGTTATACTATTTCATTTCATAATACGAGGAAAGAAACAACTCTCTTTACTGTTATACTATTTCATTTCATAATACGAGGAAAGAGGTTTGGAACATAAAAAAATTATCCTAAAAGATACAAATGTCTCTTACCCAAAATGCATAGTCCACAAGTAATTTAACACTCCAATAGCAATACAAACTAGTTGTTAGTCTTGTCAATGGATCATCTTAAAGTGGAAATACATACATATACATAACCAAAAACATGTAAAGTTATGAAAAATTCAAAAACAATTGTCAATTTTTATTCAGGTAAAGAAGAAGAATGTTTAAAACAAATTATGTTCTAAATTAAAGAGTCGAGCACAATTTTTACCCTAGGTAAAGAAGAATGTTTAAAACAAATTATAATCTAAATTAAAGTGTCAAGACACACATGCATTCTCTAAATAATGCATTCTCTAAATAACTCTTTAGATCACACAAGACACACATGCATTCTCTAAATAACTCTTTAGCTCACACAATTAAGAAACTATTTTTACAAAAAGTGGATATTCGAAATACATTATTATATTTTATTAAAAAAAATAAACACACCACCTTAGTATTCTTAAGATACCAAACTCTTAATAAGTGATTTTAAGCCCAAGTTTTATAATCATCATATATAACAACTCTATGCAAATCCCTAAAATCTCTTATATACTGACTAGTGGTCCACTAGGTGCCCCTACCTTTAAAGTCTCAAAAAGATGTTTCATTTTCTCATATTTCCCAAAAACACAATATGAATAATCAATGAACTTGACTTGAGTAATGTAATTTTTTGGTGGGAAAAACTTCACAATATTAAAAGGGTCATTGTGGTAACTTTCAATGGCAAAAGGTTTTGTTCCATTTTCATTGACCTAGTAGGGTCACATCCTTAAACATCATCATTGAGTAGGGAGACACTTTATAATAGTAAGATTTTTTAAGTTATAGGTTTCGTTCCATTTTCGACCTAGTAGGGTCACGTCCTTAAACATCATCATTGAGGAGGAGACACTTTATAATACTTTAAAATAATAAGACTCTTTAATTTTTAAGTTAAACAAAATG
The DNA here is from genome assembly GCA_009831015.1 of Picea engelmannii. NCBI lineage: Eukaryota > Viridiplantae > Streptophyta > Pinopsida > Pinales > Pinaceae > Picea > Picea engelmannii. The sequence goes on from ML794584.1 coordinate 139,333, forward strand.
AATTATTAATTATGGGGTCGGTCAACATGATTCCTTATGATATATTTATTGCAAAATCTGGACATTGTCTCGTTATATGTAAAAGTGATATGATTTGCCAAGGGGACAAAGTTCACCATTAAAGTCTCAATCATGATGTTCACCATTTCTTGGAGTGCATGGGAGATAAGAGTCCAATGTTATTTATGTCATGTTTATAATATTATAAAGTACAAAATTTAGAACTCGCCAAATAATGTTAATGTTTATTAGTAGTATAAAATTTAGAACTCGCCAAATAATGCTAATGTTTATTAATTATTGATTTTCTTGTATTAAAATTTAAAATATTTTTTTAATGGATGAATGAAATAAAATTCATATTATTTGAAAAACTATGTAATGATATCCATTATAATAAATAGTTAATAAAATTCATCTATTATAATATTTATTAATTAATAATTTATTATATTTAGATAAGTAATATGATGTAATACAACTATGTATAATATTTTGGGAGTATGATGTAATACAATTATGCCCTCATATTTAATTAATAGATATAAAATATATCTTATAATAATATCAAAATTATTACGTTATTAAAAGTAATTTGATGTAATACCATTAATGTTTAGGGAGTATGATGTAATACAATTATCTCCTTGTATTTAGTTATTATAAAATTTATTATGTTATTAGAAGTAATATGATGTAATACAATTAATGTTTAGGGAAATTAATGTTTAGGGAGTATGATGTAATACAATTATTTAGTTAGTGGATATACAAGATATCTTATTATTATAATATTATATCAAAATTATTATGTTATTGAAATGGAATAATGATTAATTTAATAACTTATTATTAGTCCTTGTAGAAGGTGTAGAGGGATTATAACGATCGATAATTTGTTGATTTTATATTAGTTTGTTGTTTGACTACAAATTTTTGTATAATTTTTATTGTTCGAACTAGAGAACTAAAAACATTATTTTTTATATAATCAAAAATTCTTTATATGTCATGATCTCATTGGATAATAGATTTGAGGTTTTATTGCCAGCTTCGTTATTCCCAATGTTTTATATCTAGGCATATCCAAAGTTTTTATCGTCTACGGTCTTTTTGAATTTGTACTATTCATATTGAAATGTTTAGATATCCAAAGTTTTGAGCATTGATAGTCAGTTTTTTATTAGTTGACTTCATACTACTTTGTCTTTTGAGTAATTTTTGTTTGCATAGTCTCCATTGTTCGAACTATTGTTATTATTATTATTTTTTATTTTTCTTTATTGTTGCATACTTAGAGAGGCATTTTCATTATTGCGTACGTAAATAGGCCTGCCACACTGCATTCTTTCTTAAATGTTTACACAATGCGAGGCCCTTTGACGGTTATGACAGCCTTAAGTGTTTACCTAACAAGCCTCACAGCCTTGAATGTTTACTCAACAGGCGTGTTACAGTAAAATTTCCTACGATTTTTGGATACAGTCTTATCTGCAGTGAATTTGGGCAATATTGTTCTTCACCGACATTACTGGTTCAATGGTTGATGCTTGCTTGTTGGTTCGTTCGATGCTGCTTGTTGTTGTTTGATTCAACTTTGCAAAGTTGAGGTCCCGCAGCTGCAGTTGCACCTCTTGGTGCTTGTTCACTGGTTTGTTGTTTGTTGCTTGCTCTTGTTTGCTTCAACTTTGCAAGTTTGGGGTCCTGCATCCGTAGTTGGACCTGTTGTTGCAGTTTGCGCGGTTTGGAGTCGCGTTTATGTCGTTCCTCATTCATGGGTAAGTTTCAGTGCCATGGTTTTGTTGCTATTCCTTATTTGTTGTTTACTATTTGCAGCTTGCAAGCAAGAATTTTCAATACTAGGAATCCTTGGGTCAAAATTCTCTTGCAGAACACCTTTTTGTGTGACTTCTACGACCAGAGAAACAATTGTCTGTTGTTGTCTTGTCCTTATTCTTGAACGTCAATGTTCTATACAGAACCCACGCCATAGTGACATATAAAAAAGGAAATCAAATTTTTCTCCTCATTTTTTCTGGTCCTGAAAACCATACGTTTGGTGCATTTTTCCTAGTCTGTTCCCTTGCAAAATGTCTTGTTCCCCTTTGAATGTCGATGCTGGACACATAATCCAAATCTGTTGCAGCCACAATGAAATATAAAAAAGGAGATCAAATGTTCTCCTCATATTTTCTGTTCCTGGAAACCATACGTTTGGTGCATTTTTTCCAGGCTGTTCCCTTCCAATCACATATGCCAACTTCCACGTCCTAGATATCGTGTGATAGCTCTTTCGAAAATAGCAATCCAAAGGGGTTTAAAAAACGAATTCAGAGTTGTCATTGCGGAGCAAGCATCTGCCAGGACCTTGTGACAAGGCATGCTTTTATTCTCTGAATCAAAAACCCCGTCCACCTGATGGTTTTATGTTGTCTTTTATGTCTTGCGAAGCATCTTCTGCCACTAAAACACTTATAGGATGCACGTGTGGAATAAGTTCAAAAATGATATGCCTTGAATACTCGGTCTTTGTGTTGAGCAAATTTATAGTGTTATTTCATTTGCATTGTCTCTTCTGTTTGGTTCACTGTTCACTGTACGTTTGTTTGTTTGTCATATGTTGTAGCGACTAGGGGGATTGAATTTGACAGGAAGAAGGTTGAAGGATACATAGCGGAATTGGTATGTAGTTCCACACTTATAGTTTTTTTTTTTTTTTCTATTGGCATATTATTTGAATATAGCTAAGAAACATCTTGAAAATCACAACTTAAGAGATGAAGAAAGTAATGGATGTTGAGTCCTATAAAATAGATATAGACTTCATTGTACATGACAACATTGACCAGGTATTGCATAGCAATGGGATTTTTAGATTTGATGCATTCTCGTGTACTGTAGGAGATTACCTCTTTGATGCATTTCAGTTTAATTGCATTTCCGTTATTCCTTGACCGACCTGCACAATGGATTGATAGATTATTTCTTGGGATGTTTAGAAAATGGCGACGTTGAGGCAATGGAGTCGTATCAATACGAATTGACATCTGATTTTCTTTGCCAGTTGCATGGAATACATGATGTCACTACGTATTTTTCAAAGATGTGGTTGCCTGCATCTGCAATTTTGCCTGCACATGAAAGGGGAATTTGGGGAGATACATTTTGTATACGGTGGTTGTCCAAGTGGCTGAATATATCAATTGGAATATGGTCATTGACAAGAAAAACAAGATATCTACTATTCAACAAAACTACATCTAGCGATCCATATTGCATCTTGTTTCATGATGTCAATCCTGTAAGTGGTCATTATGAACCACTACTCTATAGAAAATTATCCATATGCAATCTTGGAGGACCTCATATTTACTTTTCCCTCATTTGCAAAGACCTTGAATCACATTGGAAACATATTATGCATCATATACACTCCCATCGCTTGCACACAACGACAACTATTGCATCTAGTTGTGGAGATAATCTGTTCAATGCAATTTTCTATTTGGTAGCAACAGAGTTCAATGTGAAATCGTTGTGGCTTTACACTGTACAATCCTTTTGCAATGCAATTATAGGCGACATCCAATAGGCTTTTAGTTGCTTGCATCAACACCTTTTACCATATCTCCTAGAAAGTATGCCAACAATTGGAAGTTGGCAACAATACCTTGTAAACATGGCATTGCCATATGAGAAAGGAAATGTATAGGGTGGCAGATTCTGTTTGCAATGGCTATCTATCATACTCAGAGTAAATATCCAGGTTTGGTCGGCTGTGTCAGATGGTACTGTCCATTCCTACTGTATTGATTCAAACTACGATTGAACAATTGACATCATCTCGTTGAAAACATATACGCCACATATCCATTATCAACCTTTGATGAGAAATACTACTAAGTCAAGGTCCACTTTCCATGCCACCCAAACCACACCGAATCTGCATAAGCGTTGCATGCTATTTAATGAGAATGAAACTCGTCCGAGTTATGATGAGGCCATACCGAGCTTAAACAAAAACTGTAGACTAACTTATCACAACTTGAAAAAGGTCATACATGAGAGAAAAAAATACATTGGTAGTATAATAAATACTACCAGTTTAGGGTCCAGTGTCCATGCCACCCAAACCACATCGAATCTACATAAGCTTTGCATGCTATTTAATCAGAATGAAACTCATCCCAGTTGTCATGAGGTCATCCAGACCTTGAACAAAAAATGTAGAATAACTTATCACAACTTGAAAAATGTCATACGTGAGAGAAAAAAATACATTGGTACGCTTCCTTCTAGACAAAAACTCACATATCACAACCTAAAAAAATGTTCGTGCACAACACAATCGCATTTTCGCATTTTTTGCTGAACGCAAACATCACATGTCGAATGACAAAGAACATCACAGTTTGCATCATCGAGATGGTGAGGATGCAATGCTCATAAGAAATGTCGATTCCACCTCCAACATGGCTTGTCAACAAGTGAAACTAGTTTCCAGTGGCAAGCATAAGTTAACCTACCACATCTTGAAAAAATAGACACGTGAGAGAAACATGTATGACCACATATCTCACAATGGTCATGGTATTGACCGAGAGGAAAAAATCACATTTTGTGGGCTAGATCCAACACCATGCACTGCTAGCAATGGAAACCAACAAACATTTTCTACGCATACTTGTCTAGGGAAGAAAGATGCAAAACAGATCTATATGAAACAAATTAAAGACATTCCTTCCATTGCATGTGCAATTTGTGATCAATTGAATTTTGCAAAAAACACTAATTCTTTCACGCCTGATTTGGAGGCAGAATACCTTAGCTTGACACTAAATGATAGAACATTTTCCAGTGGCAATATTTGTCTTCCATGCAAACGATCAATTGAAAATGGAAAACTGCCACACTTTGCAACGCCTGACCAAATAAGATGTAATACACCACTACTAGATGTAAGTACACTTACAGAACTTGAAGAGAGACTTGTGTCTCTATGAATTGCATTTGCACAAATCAGACCTTGGGGCTATAAACGACCCCAAATGGGCTTAACATGATCAATTATTAATGTGCATGTCCAACTAGATGTTGTACAAAAATCCTTGCCACAATTCATTAGCGATACAATGCCAATTGATGTAGCTCTCAAAAGACGCTTGCAATACAAAAATGCATACCAGATAGGTAAAGTGCGTGTGCATGTTTTCATGAAAGCATTAAAAGAATTATGTTCTAGGGCCCTGTACAAAGCACATAACATTTGTATAAATAAGAACTAGAACAATGTTCTTGGAGAAGGGGATGACAACTCTGCACCAACTCTCGAGACTACTAGTGAATTTGATACAAGCGATGAATCGGAGAATGAAAGACCTGCTGAAACATTGATACATGGATTCACTGACTCACAACACATTCGTGACTTACAAGACAAGATTGTCAAAATTGCACATGTTGAGGGGCAACGTCTACTTGGAATATTCAAGGACAAATTTGCTGAGGAAATGAACTTCCCAACACTGTTCTATGGAGATCCATGTCCTAGTGACATTACAGAATGATTCGGCTACCATAAAATAGTTTGATGGGAAGTGCTACATTCAAGCGGTGACTTCTCCTGTCACATAAAAAAATTGTTTTTCAAAACAATGTGCATAATAATTGAGCAAGTGTGGTCTTGCATGTGGGTGCGAATAAGAAAAAGCCAGCTACAAGGAAGAAAGTTATTGGCCAAAGATGTCAAGTACCAAGAAAACCTAGAAAAAATCCTAAAATCTGATATTGGATACATATATTTCAAAAACATTCGCATCTCTCCTGACTATTTGCAACAAAACAAGAAAATTGTTTTTGCAATGATCCGACAATTGGGACCGCCAACATTTTTCATCACATTTACAAGTGCAGAGCATCGCTGGGATCCATTCGTGGCTACAATGTCTACATTGTATAGGAACAGGAAAAGGAAAAAACAAACTGATACATTGGAAAATGATGACATTGACTACCTCATAAGAAAAGACCTAGTGACATGTACTCGCTACTATAGACATAAAATAAATGCTTTGACACAATTGATATGCCACGATGAAACGCTTTTCGAAAAAATATCGGACTACTTTTTTGTGACTGAGTTCCAGAATAGGGGGAGTGAGCATGACCACGCACTGTTGTGGATAGAGGGTGCACTGGTCTATTGAAATGACAACAACTCACAGATTGAGCAATTTGTGTACAAATACATAACATGCAAAATAAATCATTTGGATCCAGAACTTGCCAAAGTTCATAGAAATTATCATACAAGAAGCTGTAAAAAACGAAAAAAAATCACATTGCAGATACAACTTCCATGTGCCGCCAATGAGAACAAAAAGAATTATAGAGCCACTTAGTATAGCGGACAATGTTGTCATTGAGAAATATAAATCCTTGTTCGGATTTTTAGAACAATGAAACTTTGATGAGTTAATGAGCTTCGACGACTTCTTGACAGAGCTAAATCTAACAGAAGATGAGTACATCCAAGCCATACAATGTAGACTTAAACAACCAACAATTTTCCTTAAATGAAAACTTTCCCATATTTGGAACAACACTTTCTCCAAGGACATGCCAGTTATGTGGAATGCAAATATAGATGCGCAGTATGTCCTCAATGCATATGTTGCAACACCATATTGTACCTTGTATATGACAAAGGTTGACAAATCTACGACAAGTGCATTCAGAAGAATACACAAAGAACATGAAAGAATTTATATTGATGCTATGCAAATGATACATACGCTTGGAAATACATTACTTAATCTTCAACAAATGTTTGCTCAAAAAGCAGTCCACATTGCACTTTCCCTGCCCCTCAACTCTAGTTCAAGGAAACGTGTCTTCATAAACACATCTCCACTTGAGAAACACACATTTGTGCTTAAACCATCGTCTTTTCTAGAACAAGAGCCTGACAATTCAGAGGACATACTATGTCACTCTATTATTGATTATTACCTCTACCGTCCATCTCTTATTAAGCATATCTTCTTAGCAGAGTTCGTATCATGTTACAAAAAAAATGGTGCATCCATATCAAAAAGAAAAAAACCCTCTGTAATACGCTTTGTCAAATACAACAAACATACTGACAATGAAAACTATTGTAGAGAAAAACTATTGTTATACGTTCCATTTGATCAAAATGAAAACACATTAAAACATAACTTCCCTACATGGGAAGCTGCGTATATTGCCTATGAGACTACAGTACAAACCAATGAATCTAAATTTACATATAATGTTAATCCAACATGGGGTGATCTAGAAAGTGCAGTTCATGAACTAGAAAACGCTGACATTGTTGATGAGACATTCACAAACCATAAAACAACTAGAACTCTCTGTGATTCCTATGACTTGCAAGCAGATTTGCCTCGTCTTCGAGCAACCGGCATTGAAAAACGTATCAATCTTGGCTTTAACATCACAAAACATCCTTTCCTTATTGAAAATAATGAATACCACAGAGTCAAACATCTGTTGAATCGAGAGCAACAAATAATTCTAAAGGACATTGCAATTAAAAAACGCTTGAACATGCACACTCCTGTGCACTTGTTCCTTACAGGCAGGGCATGAACATGCAAGACATTCACAATGAAAGCACTATTCCAAATGCTTATATGAATCTATGATTCAAACAATTCCTCTGATCCTATGAAAACAAAGGGGATAATAGTTGCATACACAGGAAAAGTTGCATATAATGCAGGTGGAACAACAATCCACTCTGCATTTTTGATGCCTTTTAACAAGTCACAGTTTCTTCCACTCAACAAAGAAATGTTAGATACCTTGTCTAAGATTTATGACGAACTTCAACTTGTCTTCATAGATGAGGCATCTTTGATTGGAAGTCACTTCTTGTATTCCATTGACAACCGATCGAGAAACATAAAACATGTGCACACCAAATACTTTGGAGACATTGACATGATATTTCGTGGGGATCTTTACCAGGTGCAACCCATCCAATATTCTTTGATATTTGAACAACCTATGGTCAATATGCAAATAGTGACACATGACTTCTAGAAAGAAAATATAAAATGCTTTGAATTACATACTACAATGTGCTAGACAGATGAAACATTTATTGCAATTTTGAATAGAATGCAGACAAACAACCAAACACATGATGACTTAACATATATCAATTCAAGGTGCATGCGACCTGCACCAACAGACCCAACCTTCCCTTATATGTTCTACACGAATAAGGATGTTGCAATGCATAACAGGTACATGATATCGCTCATGCCTGGTGATGATATCATCATCAATTCAATTGACCTCGAAGAAGACAACCATGGAAATGTACCACGTCATGAACATACAATCACTTTGCCTTTTCAACTTGTCCTGAAATTAGACATGCTGGTTGAAGTATATGCCTGCAAATATGATTCACAGAATGACTTGGTAAATGGTGTAGATGGAATACTCAAAGGCTATACCAAAACATAAAAACTTGATGTCCTATGGATTGAGTTCCATGAGCTGCATATAGGCCACCAACAAGCAAACAAGTTGGCTTATCTATATAATTCAAACATTGCACGCGATTGGACACCTATCTTACGAATATCAAAACCAGTATCGACATCAACAAAGACATGTCAACTAAAGATTCGAAAATAATTTCCAATTAAACTTGCATGTGCACGTATAGTCCACAGATCGCAAGGACTAACACTTGACTATAATTCAAATACATGGACTTGTATACACAACATTGTCTCGTGTCAGAAGTATAGACTCCTTGTATTTACTAAGTGCTCTTACAAAAGATAACTTCAAAGTCAAACACAAAGTTGATATTGAGATGCAACGCCTTAGGACTGCCGCAAAGTGGCATCTAAAATATGATTACCAATCCATACAAACATACTCATCTATATCAATTCTCTCACTTAACACACACAACCTACATGTACATATGGATGATATACTCAATGACTATGACACAATGCAATCAAATATTTTGTGCTTGCAGGAAACATACATGACATTATGCATGCAAAACAAGCAATTTCCAAATCACAATTGCATATCGAGTTACATTACACATGGGGTGATGATATTAGTGAAAAAACATGTAACAATTTTGGAGCATATGCATTTCGAAGAAAACAATGTTGAGATGATGCTCGCAAAAGTAATTTTCCATGGATCAGAAATTGCAATACTGAATCTCTATGCTGCTCTGCATGCAACATTCTCCAACATACTAAATGTTCTTTCCAATGCATTAGAGCATTTTCATCTGAACGAAACCATTGTTATTGTAGGAGACTTCAATATTGACATGCTACAAAATAATGCCAGAACAAAAGAATTGGAAAGCTACATGTGCAAATACAGTCTCTGTTTTCTTTTGGATAAGATAAACCATGTACAAAACACACTTATTGACCATGTACGGTCGAATGCGCCCATTTCTCAATACAATGCCTTTATCTTAGACACATACTGGTCTGATCACGATACAATTGATATTGGACTTGAATTATGAAATATACATCAAACATATTGCAAAATCATATTTCTATGTCTCAAAGCATATCTGTCTAGCTTGTTGCACAAAACTAAGTTATCCAACTTCTTAGTTTTTCCTGGTTTGTAATTGATTTTGGACACAATTTTTTTTATATATACACATACATGGATGAAGAAAAAAAAAAATCAGTACATTCTTCTAACACTATCTGTTACTCTATTCCTTTTATTCTAGTTTATTTACTGTATGTACATATTCCTTGTGTTTTCCTTACATATCAACTTACGCTCATGTTCGCTTGTTTTGTACTTTCTTTCATTGAAACAAACAAGAAAATTGGACAAGGCAAATAACTCTTAACCAAAAATGTAGAAGAATACATACAAAGGTGCATACTTCTACCCGTATTCCATATCCAATTGTTTTTCATTTACTCTGTCTATACTTATTCCACTGGTTTGCAGCTCTTCTATTTTTTTTCCTTAGATACTGCATATCTTCTTGTATATTAACTTATCTTCATGTCAATTGTATTTTCTATGCTGCTACCTTGAAATAAATAAATTTGTACTCCATGTTTTTTTCATGTGTTCCTACGTAGCAACTTGCTTTCATTTCCATTGTATTCTCTGTATTGCTACATTGAAAAAAGAACAGATTAATTGAACACGAAGATGGAGCCTTATGTGCCACAATTGAGAAAGATGGAGTACAATCTTCCAAAAGGTATGGCTAAAGTGGTGTGACAACAAATACAATCCATATGCCCAATGCACATCCATATCGAGTATGCACAATATACACATGTTCATAGCCACTGTTTCAGAAGTGACATGGGCATGAACAATGAACCATCGCAAACATCAACACAACGACGATGCCAAAGGTAAGGATTCATAGATTACGCTCTTGCTATGTTTACGAAACAAATATCCACAATTATTTATTCCATTATGCCATGGTAAATATGTTTATGTCGTTTACACCACATGTTTTTTAGTTCACAAGAACTATCGACAAGAAGAAGTGAAACATCCATCATAGTACAAGCTCCAGAGATTAAGAGGTATGGTTACAAAACTCTGATCTGCATACATTGCCCAATTTGTGCATATATTGAATCTTGTCATATTTTAGAATATGCTTGCATGTAAGAATGCCGAGTCATATATTTTGTCTATTGCTTGTTGAAATAGATATAAACAACATCTCTTTTAACTTGAACCAAGGTATGTTGAGCTCAAGCTATATTTCATGACTAAGAATGTTTTTTCCCATCGTTTATGTGTTTCTATCGCTTGATAATTATCAGACCAAGTGTTGTTGTATGAGGCATACAGTTCTTTGCTCCCTTTCTTTTTCCTCTTCTACACTTACCTGTTTTTCCCTTTTCTTCTTCCTCTTTATTATCCGTTTCTGGTTCTATACTTAGTCGCATATCTATGCTCACGGGTTTCCAGGGTGGTAGAGTGAGAGATTCTATATCCATCTATATATTCGCATCACGAGTCCGACTGACCACCGTTCTTTTTCATACTTAGCCAATTTTATGGCCGTGGGTTCCTGCGTAGGTGCCATCAAACTCTCATGCCCCGTATTCGGTGTATACATCTTGCACCCAAAACTTCGTTGATCTACAATTTGAACCCAGACTCCTCGAACTCCCAAGCCTCACTCAACCTACGATCACTCCGTATGGATGCTTTCATATAAGTATGCCAAGTCATAGATTTTGTCTATTGCTTGTTGAGATAGATATAAACAACATCTCTTTTATCTTGAACTAGGGTCTGTTGAGATCTAGCTATATTCCATCGCTGAGAATGTTTTTCCCATAGTTGATGTGTTTCTATTGCTTGATAATTATCAGAATAACTGTTTTTGTGTGAGGCATACAGTTATTTGCTCCCTTTCTTTTTCCTATTCTATACTTATCTGTTCTTCCCTTTTCTTCTTTCCCTCTATTATCCGTTTCTAGTTCTATACTTAGTCACATATCTATGCTCGTGGGTTCCCGAGGTGGCGGAGTGAGAAACTCTATATCCATCTATATATTCACATCACGGGTCTGACCGAACGCCGTTCGTTTCCATACTTAGTCAATTTTATGACCGCGGGTTCCCACGTAGGCGCTATCGAACTCTCATGCCCCGTGTTCGGGTATACATCTTGCACCCAAAACTTCAATGATCTACAATTCGACCCCAGACTCCTCGAACTCGCCAGCCTTACTCTACCTATGATAGCTTCGTCTGACCACCCCACCTTTCCATACTTAAGACCAAGTGTTGTTGTGTGATGCATAAAGTTCTTTGCTCCCTTTCTTTTTCTTCTTCTATACTTGCCTATTTTTCCCTTTTCTTCTTCCCCTCTATTATCTGTTTCTGGTTCTATACCTAGTCACATATCTATGCTCGCGGGTTCCCAGGGTTGCAGAGTCTGAAATTCTATATCCATCTATATCTTCACATCACGAGTCCGACCGACCGCTGTTCATTTCCATACTTAGCCAATTTTATGCCTGCAGGTTCTCGGCTAGGCCCTATAGAACTCTCATGCCCCGTGTTCAGGGTATACATCTTGCATCCAAAAATTTGGTGATCTACAATTCGACCCCGGGCTCCTTGAATTCACAAGCCTCACTCTAGCTATGAGCTTTTTGAAATAGATATAAACAACATCTCTTTGGACTTCAACCAGGGTCTGTTGAGCTCCAGCTATATTTCGTCCCTGAGAATGTTTTCCCATAGTTGATGTGTTTCTATCGCTTGATAATTATTGGACTAAGTGTTGTTGTGTGCGGCATAAAGTTCTTTGCTCCCTTTCTTTTTCCTCTTCTATACTTAGTCGCATTTCTATGCTCGTGGGTTCCCGGGTGGCAGACTAAGAAATTCTATATCCATCTATATCTTGACATCATGAGTCCGACTGACCGTCGTTCGTTTCTTTACTTAGCCAATTTTATGGCCGCGGGTTCCCAGGTAGGCGTTATCGAACTCCAATGCCCCGTGTTTGGAGTATACATCTTGCAGCCAAAACTTGGGTGATCTACAATTTGACCATAGACTACTCGAATTCGCAAGCCTCACTCTACCTACAATGACTCTATCTGACCACCCCACCTTTCCATACTCAGTCGATTCTTCAAAGTTTCGCGGGTTCACGGACTCCCAGGTTCACTAAAGTATCAAAGCATTTTTCTGTCCCCTCCATCCCCGCCACCTTCGCCCCTTCCCAATGCACATTAATTATGATTTTACTAGTGACAACTCACCACAGATGTTTGAAAAGATTGACATTAATAAGCGGAAAGCTCGAGGACGTATCCCATTAAAATGAATTAATGGGAGAATATTATGGAATCTAATGAGTTTTTTTTTGTCAATCTTGAATTGGCAAAATATTGTTGGTTATTTTAGTTTTTATAAGGCATCATCGTAACAAGAATGCAATATTGTGCTAGCCCACTGTCATCTACAAAGGTGTTGACATGATGCCCCTCTTTAGTATTGTGCATATATTACAACTTGGCATATTTGAGAGTATGCTTGCATATGAAAATGTTAATCCACCCTTCAAATTTGAACATGGTTTTCATTTGGGCCACAAAAATACTAATAAAATAAAATAATATGAACAGTGTTTAAGTAAATATAAACAAATTATCTTTTAACTTGAGCCTGCTTTTGTCGAGCTCCAGGTATATTACATAGCTGACAATGTTTTTCCCATAGTTAATGTTTATGGCCGTCAATTCTCGGATTGGTGCTATCAAACTCTCATGCCCCCTGTTCCGTGATATACATCTTGCACCCAAAACTTCCGTTATCTACAATTCGACCCTGGACTCCTCGAACTCGCAAGCTTCACTCTACCTACGATGAGTCTGTCTGGGTCCGTCTGACCGCCCCGCCTTTTCATACTTAGTCGAATTCCCTGCCACCTTCGCACACTTTCCCAATGCAAATTGATTACGCTTTTATTACTGACAATTCAACACACATGTTCGAAAAGATTGGCATTAATGAGCGAAAATCTCGAGGACATCTCCCATTAAAATGCATTAAACCAAGATTTACGGGAGATTATATTAACATCCTCTAGTGTTCATTATAAATACTATCACACAATTATTGTCACATGTAGCAATATAAACAAATCTTCATCAAAACATTAGATTTTCTCACAGGCACCCCACATGCACCCAGTTGCCTAAAGTGAGCGATATTTGGATCCATAAACTAAACCTCCCTATTATCGAATTGGCAGAGGTCAATATTATCGCATCTGTTTTTTTTTTTTGTGGATCTTGAGCTCGAAAAATTGTTATTTACTTCAACTTTTTTAAGGCATTATACCCCGCCTTTCCATACTTAGTTGATTCTTCACCTCCTGTTGTCACAGATTCGCGGGTTCCCGGGCTCCCAGGTTCACAAAAGTTTCGAAGCAGTTTTCGCTCCCGTCCATCCCCGTCACCTTTGTACGCTTACCAATGCACATTAATTATGTCTTTATTAGTGACAACTTACCAGACACATCGAAAAGATTGGCATTAATAGGAGAAAAGGTCGAGGACATCTCCCATTAAAACGCATTGAACCAAGATTTACGGGAGATTATATTATTATGCTCCAACGTTCATTTTAAATACTATCAGGAGAAAAGGAACATTCTCATCACCTTATGGCTGCATCTCAACAATATTTCTATGGAGATATCCTGAATATTTTCGGGTGCGAGGAACAAAGTTTTCAGTGGTCCAGAGATTATGACTACTGCTCGTCCCTTTCTGCCCAGAAGGAAGTTATCTGGACATCCAGAATTACATGAGCATGTTGTGTCCCCAAATTTTTTGACTGTAAGGAGTTGGTCACCTGTTGCGCTGAAAAATATATTCTGAACCAACGAATTATCCAATTATGGGAGCATTCCCGAGTCGCCCTATCGCCTCAAGTATTTTGAAAGATGTTAAGACTTCCCGACCCAACGCCTACTTTCAAGGGTGAAAATTGGAGAGAGTTATTAAAGAAGCATGATAATGAATTGGACCTCTTGCCGAAGTTCTTAGAGAACCCAGCGGCCGGTCCCAGGGACATGACCAGATTACAGGTTAGTGCATTTAAGAACCCTTTCTGGGAAATTGCATGGCTTTTCACGAGGATAACGGGACAAGAAAGTACAACCAACATCTCTCGGATGATTCTGTATATTTTATATTTTACGGTGAAGGAGCAAGCCATATTTTTCGTGGTGGCGAATTGTTGTCCATTCCCTGGATTATCTATGTGTAAGAAGGTAAACTGTGAATTTGACCCAGTAACTTTCTGGTACCAGATATTATGGAGACACGACGCCTCCTAACATTTTTATGACGTCTTTAATGATTTTTGTTTCAGGTTTTAAAGGATTGATATTTGGAAAGTATTTTCCCTGGTTGTCTGACCAGGCGCCCAAGTTCCTCGATAGGAAGGGAACACTAGAAGAAATCGAGAATTGTAATGTTATAATGATTTTTGGGTCCAAACAAAATCCTTACTTCCTTCCATGTCATATATCTGGTACAATGTTTTTTGCTGAAATAGCAAGGCAGTACACCTACTGGTTGCATTTTTTCTATGAAAAGAGAAAAAATCAATTCATCCCTCTGCCTTGGAAAGTCGGGGATTTCATAGTCAGGAATATGAACAAGATTGTCGGTTTCATGGGCTACTTCCACAACTTCAATTTGAAATGTGCTGAAAAAGTAAAAGGGTTTGACCCTGATGGTATTTTTGTAGAACACCTATTGGTTGTTGGTTTCAACAGTTCTTTCACTGACACTATCCTGAATGAAGACGAAGATAATGACTTAGAAATTCCTTCTCGTGACACCGACAATCTCGAGACGATACTCAACACCAATGATTTGTACAAGCATAAACGAAAATGCTTGGGTGAGAAAAGTGCCCAATCCCTGACCGCCACACCCAAGACTACAACGTCTCAGAGTAGTACTCCAACGACCTACCCAAGAAACAAAGTCACACACAGTTTTTCAGGCGAAGGAGGAGATAAGAACCCTCCCTACGACAAAATTGAAAGTTCTCACAAACTTTCCGCGATCAAAAAACGGAAAAGAATAGTGCAGGAATAGGAGGGACTGAGGGGAGAAATTGATATCCACGATCTCTCCCTCGAAGATATGGAACTAAAAATTGACATTGACAAAATGTTCCTCGATGAGGACCAGCTAGAGATCATTGCTCCACATAATCCTGAGATGGAAATAATTGGGACCGATACCTTGGATGAAAAAGAGTCTTTTGCATTTCAGAGCGTTGTTTTGACAACGAATCCAAAAAATTGTTTATTTAAAAGACATATGTAAAGAATAAGAAAGTGAAATCTCGTTCATAGATGAACCTACAGAACATGCGTCCTTCCCATATATCCCAGATACACCGAGCAACTGGAGATGCTCTAGACAACTCTATTAGCAACCTTGAAGTGGAGAACTTCATGTTAAAGGAGAAAATCAAAGGATTGGAGGGAGTTCTAATGCCTCTTCCACTGTTTGCTACTCCTTTGGCAATGATCGGGCCCATCACACATGTGACAAAGTTAAAGGGATCAACAAGCCTTCTCACATCAGCCTGAGGCTATGTGGACAAGAATATAAAGAGAAGAATGGAATTAATAACAAAAGCTTGGGAGATGTCAAAGAGTATGGTGTCTTTTGGAACATGAGCGCATGCTTTTCATGAGTATCTGCAAGCAGATCTCAAGAATGAGTAAGGTTTCTACCTCGATGCAGTTGTACCATTTGGTGTTAAAGTTACTGGTATGATGGAATTCATAAGAAGAGAGGAGGATCTCCTTTCCCCAGATCGAATATACCAACTAAACGCATGTTGGAAATAAAAGGTAAAAAACCTGAATGGTATCGTTCAAGCATGTAGCCATGCCATATCTTGAAGAGACAAACTATTCAAGAAGCTAACTGAGATAGATCTAGCTGGCAGTACCAATGAAGTCCAAGACCCGAAATTGATATTCAACTCGTTTTTTTTAACCAAGCAAGCATTTGATGATCAAGTTCAGATCTATAAAAGAGTGTCATTTGAAAATTTCTATGGCATTCTTGAATATGGTGAAGATGACGTGAAAAACTGGCTAGTCGGTTATTCGTATAAAAACCAAGATATTCAAGAAGCATTGCACAACCTCTCTATTGATCCAAGGGACTTGGAAAGTGAATTCTTCAATATAAAAATTCGGCATGAAATCAACGTGGCAGCCATGAGGAGCTACATTGAAGAGTGGTTCAAAAAGGATGTCGACAAGATTACCAATGAAGGGCAAAGGACGCTTCACACGGTTCCCATAACCGCCGAGGAAATCCATAAAAGGACATCAACGAGCAAATGACAAGGCATGGGACACCATCATAGTAAGTTGATACTGATCACATTCTTCAATCTTTGTCGATGTCTTCATCCAATTACTTTATCTCTTTAAATACAAGGCTTTAACCGAGGACTGACAAATTTCTCTTTCTTCTTGCCAGGTCTTGTTGTTTTCCATCGCCGACTTTCTTCTTTTTACAAGCTTGATTCTTGTACATCTTTGCTTTGTAGTTCGCAGGAGCCCCAATCCCAATCATTATGGCAAACACATTTATATTTCACAGAATATGTACTGAACTATATATTTTTTTACAAATTCCAAGACAATTCTTTTGGGAAATATTCTCAAATGTATTTTGTAATCCAATTTATCTGAATATAAAATATTTGAGGTTGTTCTATGGCGATCTTCAATGTTTGGTGTTGTTTTCTGAATTTTGTACTTTAAAAAAAAAATTAACTCATTTCCCTGTACATGTTGGGGTCATGTTCCTGTTTAATATTGTGCATATATTGCAACTTCCTATATTTCAGAATATGCTTCCATACACAAAATGTTAAGTCATATATTTTTTGTCTATTGCTTATGGGTTTGAGAAACATTTGCGAGCCGAAAACACCCTTCAAATTGGAACATGGTTTACATTTGGATGACAAATAATTTATTAAGATACATGAATATGAATACATTTTAAATAAATATAAACAAAATCTCTTTAAACTTGAACCTGACTTTCTCGAGCTTCTGGATTGGTTGCGCGTTCCCAGGTTAGTGAACTGCCAAATCCTCATCTCCATCTATATCGTCACATCATGAGCCCGATCGACCGCCGCCCCTTTCAACACTTAGCCAATTATCTCACCGCGGGGTCCTGACTTAACGCTATCAAATTCTTATGCCTCATGTTCCGTGATATACACCTTGCACCCAACACTTTCGTGATATACATTTTGCACCCAACACTTCCGTGATTTACAATTCGACCCCAGACTCCTGGAACTCACAAGCTTCACTATACCTAGGTTCACAAAAGTTTCAAACCATTTATCGCTCTCTTCAATCCCCGCCACATTCTTGCCCTTCCCAATGCACATTCATTATGCTTTTACTAGCGACAACTCAACACACAGGTTTTCTTATTGACATTAATAAGCAAAAAACACATTCAACTGCTATTTACGGGAGTCCAACCGATCGTTGTTTCTTTTCATACCTAGCCAATTCTATGGCCGCCGATTCCCGAGTCATTCCCCGTGTTCCGTGATATACATCTTGCACCCAAAACTTCTGTGATCTACAATTCCATACTTAGTCAACTTTATGGCCGTCGGTCCCTGGGTTGGCACTATTATAAATCTTGCACCCAAAACTCCCGTCATGTACAATTCTGTGATATACATCTTGCACCGAAAACTTCTTTGGTCTACAATTCCTCCAGCTCGCAAGCTTCACTCTACCCACGTTCACAAATGTTTCAAAGCATTTATCGTTCCCTTTCATCCCCGCTACCTTCGCACCCTTCCCAATGCCCATTCATTATGCTTTTACTAGTGACAACTCAACACACATGTTCGAAAAAATTGGCATTAATAAGCGAAAACCTCGAGAACATCTTTGATTAATAAACATTAAACCGCGATTTACAGGAGCCCGATCGACCGCCCTTCCTTTCCATACTTAGCCAATTTTATGGCCTCGGGTTCCCGGCTTGGCGCTATCGAACTCTTATTCCCCGTGTTTTGTGATATACATCTTGCACCCAAAACTTCCGTGCTCTACAATTCCACCCCACACTCGAACTCACAAACTTCACTCTACCCGGGTTCATAAAAAGTTTCAAAGCATTTATCGGTCCCTTCCATCCCCGCATTTATCAGTCCCTTCCATCCCCACATTTAAAGTTTCAAAGTTTCAAAGCATTTAGCCAGATTATACCTATTTGATTTGTGTTGTCATACAATCTCCGCGAAAATTTCTAAGTGTGAATGATAATTGTAGAGAATCTTGTTCCTACAATTTTATAAAAAACTGATAATTATATTGCCTTGGTTATTGCATAAGTCTATACAAATACAAACCAACTTCATTTGACCACTTTCTAAACTATTTCACTTTGTTTTGTATCATATAATTTTATTTTAACATCCAAAATGTAAAGTATTTCAACATATTCATCTCCTTTAAATATAAAATATAAAGTATTTCAATATACTCATATCCTTTAAATATTTAAATATGAAGGATTTCAATATATTCTATCTTCTTTGGAATTATCATATAATTTTATTTTAGCATCCCAAATGTAAAGTACTTCAACATATTCATCTCCTTTGAATACAAAGTATTTCAATATACTCATATCCTTTAAACATAAAATATTTCAATATATTCATCTTCTTTGGAAGTTGTCTTGATATTGATATAGATACTAATTTATTAATTTAATATTTTATTATTAGTATTATTTATTATGATTATTTTTTATTTATTTTAATTAATTAATTAATTATATTTATAAAAAATTACTCTTCTATGTTTTTGAAATTAAATAAATTATCTTTATTATTTACATATTAAAAATCCACTCATTTTAAGTAATTTATTATTGAATTAATATTATTACTTTTCAGTTTGTAATGAACGAATATAACTAATAAATTGCGACGCTTGTTTTAAGATTATCCTCTCTCTAAATTTAAGATTAAATAGTTGCAAACCATTGGTTTAATAAGTAACGATTTGACACGCTTTCATATTAATTAATATCCATACATATTTAATGAACCAAGGCGATCACTAAATGTTTTTGAGAGAAAGTGAGATTTTTATATATTTTTTTTAATGATAGATCCATGTTATTGACAGAACGCTAAAGTGCATAAAGCAATCGAAATAACAGAAACCACTAATTTTAAAAGGTTTGTATATGAGAAAGTACATTTCATAATGGAGGTTAAGGATTTCCATGTATATATGTTACATTAAATTTGCAACGTTGAAATTTAATGGGATATCCAAGAATCAAACCAATTGGTCTCATTATCATACTATCCAGAAATGCATGCACTGGATAATTGAGTGGTGGTTTCATTCAACATATGTGATTTTTAGTAACAAGAGGGTGGATGTTTTTATGGAAGGATGTTTTTTTTGGTTTTTGATAGAAGTATAGAGTCACGAAGATATTTTTTCCATTTCACTCTCATACATTAATACAATCAATAGTTGCCCATATAATTGCATGATTTTTGAAATTGGCAAATAATATATATATATATATATATATATATATATATATATATATATATATATATATATATATAAAGTCAAATGAATATTTACAAAATTTATGTAATTGAAAACAATGCTTAGATGTTTATGTGGTTTATTTCTTTGAGCACAAATTCCTTTATGAACCACAATTTATGTTTATTCGTCATGTGATATTTTTTCCACTATAAAACAAGTGCTATGTTAAATCCGTTTCTCTTAATTAAGGTTGAGTCGCTTTATCTCAATGAATTGGGCCGGGACTGAAGAAGACGTCACCCCCTCCAGTAGAAACTCTCTGGAAATGTGCAGGTTGTAGATACCGACCTCCATTTCTTTCGTCGAGATAAATATGATCCTATTAATGCCTTCCCCTCCCACCCTCTAACAAGTGCTGCATGGCAGCGTAGTCCTTGCCAAGTTGGAATGGGAATAAATGCGACAGAGTACAAGCACGTGGGTAAAAAGTTGAAGTACATGTGGTTTCCATGCAGAATATAGTATTCCCGAATTAGTTTTTTCACGAAATTTATAAAAAAAAATTAACATTTAAAAGGTTGGATCGCATTAGCATTTCCGAAGTAGTTTTCTACATACATTCGTGGACAAAAACACCAAA
This sequence comes from Picea engelmannii, assembly GCA_009831015.1. NCBI lineage: Eukaryota > Viridiplantae > Streptophyta > Pinopsida > Pinales > Pinaceae > Picea > Picea engelmannii. The sequence goes on from ML794584.1 coordinate 160,164, forward strand.
AAATAGTTGGATCACGGGTATTCGGGCTGGCGGGATGAAAATTGGGCTTCTGTTGTTCCATGCCCTACAAATAGCACCCAGAGTTTCGGGACATACAAATTGACAATTTGACTTGTGGACTATTTGAAATTTAGGGGCCTACGTTTGTTACATAGGTTTGTGGAGAAAAACACAAAAAAAATAGCATTCCCGAATTAGTTTTCTTTAAAACAAGGGCTCTTGGACACAAGAAATTGAAATTTATCAAATTATAGGTTCATGGACAACATAAATTATACATACCAAATATGTAATTTGATTAAGTAGATATATAGAGCATGCACAGAACCCTCATTTCGAGTTCTCGAGCTGGCGGGCTGAAAGTTGGGCTTTTGTTGTTCTGTGCCCTACAAATAGCACCGAGAGTTCCGCGATATACAAATTGACAATCAGACTTGTGGACTAATTTAATTTGTGGATCGTGGGTTCTCGGGTTGGCGGGCTGAAAATTTGGCGTCTGTTGTTCCGTGCCCTACAAATACCACCCAGAGTTCCACGATATACAAATTGACAATCAGACTTGCGGACTATTTGAAATTTAAGGGCCTATGTCTGTTACATAGGGTCATAGACAAAAGCACAAAAAAACTAGCATTCCCGAATTAGTTTTCTTTAAAACAAGGGCTCGTGGACACAAGAAATTGAAATTTATCAAATTATAGGTTCCTGGATAGCATAAATTATATATACCAAATATGTAATTTGATTAAATAGATATATAGAGCATGCACAGAACCCTCATTCTGGGTTCTCGGGGCTAGCGGGCTGAAAATTGGGCTCCTGTTGTTCCGTGCCCTACAAATAGCACCGAGAGTTCCGTGATATACAAATTGACAATCGAACTTGCGGACTATTTGAATTTTTGGATCGCGGGTTCTCGGGCTGGCGGGCTGAAAATTGGGCCTCTGTTGTTTTGTGCCCTACAAATAGCACCTAGAGTTCCGGGACATACAAATTGACAATCGGACTTGCGGACTATTTGAAATTTAAGGGCCTACGTCTGTTACATAGGGTCGTGGACAAATGCACAAAAAATCTAGCATTCCCGAATTAGTTTTCTTTAAAACAAGGGCTCCTGGACACAAGAAATTGAAATTTATCAAATTATAAGTTCATGGACAACATAAATTATACATACCAAATATGTAATTTGATTAAGTAGATATATAGAGCATACACGGAACCCTCATTCCGGGTTCTCGGGCTTAAAATTGGGCTTCTGTTGTTCTGTGCTCTACAAATAACACAGAGAGTTCCGTGATATACAAATTGGCGATCAGACTTGCTGACTATTTGAATTTTAAGGGGCTCGTGTCCAAAAAATTTAGCATTCCCGAATTAGTTTTCCTTACATACATTTTACATACACTGGTGGACAAAAACACAAAAAAATAGTTTACATAGGCTGGTGGACAAAAGTATAAAAAAAATAGCATTCCTGAATTACTTCTCTTTAAAACAGGAGCTCCTGGACACAAGAAATTGAAATCTATCAAATTATAGGTTCTTGGACAACATAAATTATACATACCAAATACATAATTTTATAAAGTAGATATTTACTTTTATACATACAAAATATGTACTTTTATAAAGTATGGGGTGAGATTTTATAGAGCATGCACAGATCCCTCATTGAATACTTGCACGAAGCCCTCATTTCATACTTAGGCAGTTTTTGGATCTTGGGTTCTCGGGCTAAAAATTGGGCCTCTGTTGTTCCATGGCCTACAAAGAGCACCTGGAGTTCCGTGATATACAAATTGTCAAGCAGACTTGCGAACTATTTGAATTTTAAGGGCCTATGTGGCAAGCAGTATGAAGGACAAGTGGTAAAGATGCAAGAAATGACATACTCTCTATATGTGTGAGTAGGAAAAAAGTAGTGAACACAATTTTATGACATTTATCTAAAAAAATAATAAAACGCGTTACATATTCCTGGAAATTTAAAGAAACACACACACACACATATATATGTGTGAAATACGATATCTCAAATTTGAGTGAGTGATTTATCTCATCTTAATTTTGAAAATGACCAAGCAGGAGAAAAACACAAAAGAATTAGCATTCCCAAATTGGTTTTCTTTAAAAGAAGGGCTCTGGGACACAATCGAAATTGAAATTTATCAAATTATAGGTTCCTGGACAACATAAATTAAACATATCAAATATGTAATTTTATAAAGTAGATATTTACTTTTATGCATACGAAATATGTACCTTTATAAAGTATGGGGATGATATTTTCTAGAGCATGCACAGAGCCCCATACTTAGCCAGTTTTTGGATCGCGGGTTTTCAGGCTGAAAATTGGGCTTCTATTGTTCCGTGCCCTACAAATAGCACTCAGAGTTCCACGATATACAAATTGACAATCGGATTTGCGGACTATTTGAATTTTAAGGGCCTAGGTTTGTTACATAGGTTCATGGACAAAAGCTAAAAAAAACTAGCATTCCCGAATTAGTTTTCTTTAAAACAAGGGCTCCTGGACACAAGAAATTGAAATTTATCAAATTATACATACCAAATATGTAATTTGACTAACTAGATATATAGAGCATGCACAGAACCCTCATTCCATACTTAGCCAGTTTTGGATCGTGAGTTCTAGGGCCGGGGACCTAAAAATTGGGCTTCTGTTGTTCCGTGCCCTACAAAAAGCACCGAAAGTTCCGCGATATACAAATTGACAATTAGACTTGCAGACTATTTGAATTTTAAGGGGCTCGTGTCAATTTTTTTTAGCATTCGTGAATTAGTTTTCTTTACATACGTTGGTGGACAAAAGCACAACATACACAATATGTACTTTTATAAGGTATGGGGATGAGATTTCCGTGGGCCTCTATTGTTCCATGGCCTACAAAGAGCACCCAGAGTTTCGTGATATACAAATTGACAAGCGGACTTGCAGAGTATTTGAATTTTAAGGGCCTCTATGGCAAGCAATATGAAGGACATGTGGTAAAGATGCAAGAAATGACATACTCTCTATATGTGTGAGTAGCAAAAAAGTAGTGAACACAATTTTATGACATTTATATAAAATAATAATAAAATGTGTTACATATTCTTATAAATTTAAAGAAACACACACACACACACATATGTGTGTGTGTGTGTGTGTGTGTGTGTGAAATATGATATCTCAAATTTGAGTGAGTTATTTATCTCATACTTAATTTTGAAAATGACCGGGTAGGAGAAAATATGCATAAAAAAAAAGAGAATTGAAATAAAATAAACATAATGTCTTCACATTCAGCATAGCTGAAGATAAAAATCTAGGAACACATAAATATATAAGAAGACAAAAGAATAGTTTTATTTGGAATATATGAAAACAAGAATTGTTTGTTACATATTCCTGGAAATATAAATGCGTTTGTCATATAGACTGGGATTGGGGCTCCCACAGACCATAAGAGAAATATGTACAAGAAATAGGACTGTGGAAAGTAATACCTGAAAAGTAGAAATGGGAAGATATCAGTTTTTGGCTATAGATTTGTATTCATAAAAGGTGGAATAACTGGATTGATAAAGAAAGGATTATCAGTATACACTTACAGGCATGGTACATATAAGTAATTTTGGTATTTTCTTGCTAATGCCTTTGCCTATTGGTTTTTGTTGCCGACCCGCTTGAATATCTGGATTGAAAAACAAAGGATTTTAAAGCGATGTTCCATATAAGTAATTTTGCTATTTGCTTGCTGATGCATTTCGTTGTTGGATTTTGTCGGCGACCCACTTCAATTTCTCTTCAATATAGCTTCTCAAGGGGGCGACGTTGATGTCATTCTGGATTTTAATGCTGAAAAGTTCATTTTCTAATTCACTTAGGTCAATAGAAATATTACACAGAGCCTGATGAATGTCTCCATTATGTACTGAATACCAGACTAGCCAATTGTCCATGTCTTCTTCATGATATTCAAGAATCCTGTAAATTTTTTCTAAAGACAAGGCCTTAAAATTATCAACTTGTTTATCGAAAGCTTGCTTGGTTAACGCCAACGAGTTGACGATTAAGTTGGGGTCCTGGAAGTTGTTTGTCCTTCTGGCTAACTCTATTTTGGTGAGCTTTGTGAATAATGTTTCTTTCTTTGATATTACTTGCTCACATGATTGGACGATGAGATACAGGTTCTTCACCTTCTCTTTCCAACATGCGTCTAATTGAGTGAGCCGTCTTTTGGACGAGAGATCATGTTGTCTTCTTGTTGTGTCTGACATGTTGTTGACATGAAAGGCAAAAGGGATGACCGTGTGCACATAGAAAGTTTCTTCATTTTTTAAATCCGTCTGCAGAAGTTGGAGCAAGTTATGTGTCCTGCTTCCCAGGGAATCCATATTCTGTGATGTTTCCCAGGCCTTAGTAATCAGTTCCATTCTTTTGTTGACATTTTTCTCCACATACCCTCTATAGGATGCGAGGAAGGTGGAGGAGCCTTTTATATTTGTTGCAGGGGTGCAGGTAGTCCCAGGCATGGCTATTTCCAAAGGATTGCCAAGAAATGGCATAGGAAACAAAGCTTCCTCTAATTCCTTAATCCGGTTCTTTAGTCTTGCATTCTCGGCCTCAATGACTCCAACGGAATCATGAAGAGCATCTCCGGTTGCCATGTGAAGTTGAGAGATTTTGGACGCCTGCATATTGGCAAGGTCAAGTTCTAAACGATGTTTTCTTTTCTTATTTTTTACATCTCTTTTTTCAATGATTAATTTTTTTGATTCGCTTTAAAAAACAACACTCTGGAATACGAAGAATTCATCTTTGTAAAAAATTTCGGTATAAACTATGCCCATTGGGTAGACATGGTGAGTTGTGTCTTCGAGCTGATCAAGGTTGCAGAATATGCTATCTAGATCAGCGTCAAGATCCATGTTTTCACTCTAAATTTCGGGCTGCTGCGCCTCCCCTACAATTCTTTTTCCCTTCTTCTGCACGAGAAGCTCTTGAGGAAGATGTTCACTGTATATCTACAAAAACTGCTGTGGAGCTATTGCCAGTAGTTTATGAAAACGTTGGTTTGCTCCAGACGTAGCTTGAAATGAAGAAATGGAGGGGACAATATAACCCCCCGGAAACGTTGGTTCAATGCGTGCAAATGGAAAATCTCCTCATTAATGACAATATCTATGTGTGCTGTATGGTGACCTATTAGAAGTAAAGCTTAATTATTGCATACTTAGAAGTACGAAGGTGGAGGTTACGACGAAAAATATTTAAGGATTGGAGGTTTCGTGAAGGAACCAAGATGATGACATGCGAATGACATTCCATGGTATTTGAAATTAAGACTGGAAAGGGATAACAAAAGCCTCCACAAATATTGCATTAATGGAAAAACTTCTCGAGCCTTGCACGCATCAATGACAACTTAGACGGTGCCTACAGGATGACATGTTAGCATTAATTATTTAGAAACAAGACACACACACACACACACACACACACACACACACATATATAAACATTATTTCTTATTATGAACACGTGCGAAGGTGACGGGGACAGGGAAGAGCAAGCAATGAAGAAATGGCCAAGTCTGAAACTGCATGGTGAAACTGGGTAGTGTCCAATGGTGAAACTGCATGAGTCAAAATTGCCGACTGCAAAACACGTAAAACGTAAGAGGGCATGATGGTGCAGTTTAGCGGAGGGTTTGTATATTTGCGGAATTGCGGGAAAGTGGCTAAGTATGGAAAGTTTGACTTTGTGTAGGCTTTCAGGGAGCATAGCGAAGGGAAACATGTACAGTCTTTGGGTCGCGGGTTCTCGGGCTGGCGGGCTCAAAAGTGGGCCTCTATTGCTCCGTGTCTTACAAATAGTACCCAGACTTGCGCGATATAGAAATTGAGAAGTGGACTTGCAGGTTGAACATTGCACTTCTATTGTTCTGTGTCCTCCAAACAGTACTCGAAGTTCTGCAATATACAAGCTTACAGACGAACTGCAGGGCTGGCGGTTCCAGGATGGCAATTGTTTACGGATCAGAGTTCCGCGATATACAAATTTTGATATTTCACAATTTAATTGGCTGGTTGGACATTGCACTTGTATCGGTCTATGTCCTCCAAACAACACTCGGAGTTCCACAATGTACAAATTGACAGGCACACTGACATACTTAAGGCACTTTTTGGATCACGGGTTCTTGGACATGCGTGCTAAAAACCAGACAAACTGCAGGACTGGCAGGATGTATAACATATAACATATATGTTATATGTCTAACATTATCTAAAAACATTATTTTCAAGTACTAAAATATCAATATTAAATATTGATATTGTACAATTTAATTAAGCAAAATTATCAATGCGGATCGCCGAAGTTTTGGGCATAGGATATCAGAGTTATAAAATACCTTTATGTACTTTTATAAGTATGGATATCAGATTTCATAGAGCATGTACAGATCCCTCATTCCATAGTTAGTCACTTTTTGGATCGCGGGTTCTTGGGTTGGTGGGCTGGAAATTGGGCCTCTATTGTTCCGTGTTCTACAAATAGCACCCAGACTTCCGCGATATACAAATTTATCGGTGGACTTCGGGTTGGCTTGATCAACATTGTACTTCTATTTTCCCGTGTGCTCCACGCAACACTGGAAGTTTTGTGATATACAAGTTGAAAGACGGAGTCTAGGACTGGCAGGTTCAAGATTGTGATTGTCTACATGTATAACATATAACATATATGTTATATAGCTAACATTATCTAAAAACATTATTTTCAAGTACTAAATTATTAATAATGAATATTGATATTGTACAATTTAATTAAAGAAAATTAGCAAATGAGTCGCAAGCTTCCAATCCGGATCCAATTGTAGATCACCGAAGTCTCGGGCGCAAGATTAGATGGACATGAAATTTGCCACTCTGTTGTTTGGGAACCCGCGAGCATAGACATGGATTACCAAGTTTTCGATGCAAGATGTACATTCAGAACTCGAGGAACGAGAGTTTGATAAGGTGTAGTGGGGGATCCACGGGCATAAAATTGGCTAAGGAAACCAAAGGGCTTGGTTTGACTTGTAGTGCATATTTCATAATTCATGTGCAACACCAACTATGTGGTGACCAGATCAGTATGTGTAGAAACCAAGAAAAACTAAATATGCACCTTTATAAAGTGTGGACACGAGATTTTATCGAGCATGTACGGATATCGCATTCCATACTTGGCCACTTTCTAGATCGCGGGTTCTCGGGCTCAAAAAATAGGCCTCCATTGTTCCGTGTCCTACAAATAGCACACATACTTCCACGATAGACAAATTGACAAGCAGACTTGCGGGGTGGCTGAGATTTTATAGAGCATGTACACTTTCTCGAAACACGGGGAATGAGAGTTTGATAACGCGTAGTAGGGGACCCACGGGCATAAAATTGGCTAAGGAAACTAAAGGGCTCGGCCCGACTCGCAGTGCATATTTCATAATTCATGTGCAACACCAACTGTGTGGTTACCAGATCAGTATGTGTAGAAACCAGGCAAAACTAAATATGTACCTTTATAAAGTATGGACATGAGATTTTGTAGAGCATGTACGGATATCGCATTCCATACTTGGCCACTTTCTGGATCGCGGGTTCCTGGGCCGACGGCCTAAAAAAATAGGCCTCTATTGTTCTGTGTCCTACAAATAGCACACACACTTCCGCAATATACAAATTGACAAGCGGACTTGCGGAGTGGCTGAGATTTTATAGAGTATGTACAGTTTCTACATTGCGGGTTCTCGGGGTGGTGGGGTAAAAAATGAGCCTCTATTGTTTGGTGCCTTACAAATAACATCCACAACTCCGCGATATACAAATTGACAAGCGGATTTGTGGGCTAGTCGGCTCAACATTCTACTTTTAGTGATTTCCGCGATATACAAATTGACACACAGACTCTAGGGCTGACAGGCTCCCAGAAACGAGCAATACATACCAAATATGCACAGATCCCTTATTCCATACTTAGCCACTTATTTGGATCGCGGACTTGCGGGCTATACATTGGGTCTCTAATGTTCCGTGTCCTGCAAATAGCACCCATAGTTGGGCGATATAGAAATTGACAAGTGGACTTGCGGCCTGGATGTCTCAACATTTCATTTTTGTTGGATGGATGACCTGCAGGCTGGCGGGCTCTAGGCGCAAAATAATAATAATAAAAAAAAACACAGCTGCAAACAAGTTCGACAAATACAGACAGAGTAAACAAAAAACTGTTTAGTATGGAACACAGGCAGAAAAAATACACCTTTGCATGGATTCCTCTACATCTCTGGGTAGGAGTTCTTTGCAGCGTCTAGTTTTCCTGTTTGTTTCTATCAACAAAAGTACAAAAAAAAGGGATATGAACATAAGTTTAGATGTAAAGAAAAAGGAAAGTACTATGTACATATACTAAAAAAAATAGAATAAGATGAATAAAGTAACAAATAGTTTTTAGGAGGATGTACTTTTTTTTTGCATAATGTATATTTTATAATTCAAGTACAACACCGACTGTATGCTCACCAGAATAGTATGTGCAGAAATCAGGGAAAACTAAGAAGCTGGATAATTGTTTTTTTTTTTGCAACAAGCTATACATATATGCTTTGAAACATAGAAATATGAGTTTGCAATATGTTTGATGTATATCTCATAATTCAAGTGCAATACCAATGGTATCGTGATTAGACCAATATGTGTCTAAGATAAACATACTGTATTGAGGAATGGGCACATTCGACCAAACATGGTCAATAAGTGCGTTTTGCAGATGGCTTGTGTTGTTCAAAAGAAAGTGGAGACTGTATTTGCACATGTAGTTTTCCAATTCTTTTGTTCTGCAATTTTTTTGTAGCATGTCAATATTGAAGTCTCCTACAAGTACAATGGGTTCGTTCAGATGGAAATGGCCCAATGCATTGGAAATAACATCTACTACGTTGGAGAATGTTGCATGGGGAGCATCATACAGATTCAGTGTTGCAACTTCTGTTTCATGGATTTTTTTTTTTGCAAGCACCACTTCAACATTCTTTTCTTCGATATGTTTATGGTCATAAATTTGCACATGTTTTTTCACCAGTATCATCACCCCATGTGTAATGTAACTTGATATGCAATTGTGATTTGGGAATTGTTTGTTTTGCATGCATAATGCCAGGTGTGTTTCCTGCAAACACAGAATATCGAATTGCATTATATCATAGTCATTCAGTATATCATCCATGTGTGCATTTAAGTTGCGTGTGTTAAGCGAGATAATTGAGACAAATGAATTTGTTTGTATGGATTGGTAATCATAACGCAGTTGCCATTTTGTGGTGGTCCCGAGTCGTTCCATTTCAATAGCAACTTTATGTTTCACTTTGAAGTTATCTTTTGTGAGAGGACTTAGTAAATACAAGGAGTCTATGCTTTTGACACGGGACAATGTTGTGTATACAAGTCCATGTATCCGAATTCCAACAGGCTGAAATGCAACATTATCAAGTGTTAGTCCTTGTGATCTGTGGACTGTACGAGCACATGCAAGTTTAATCGGAAACAATTTTTGAATCTTCAGTTGACCTATCTTTGTTGATGTCAATACTGGCTTTGATATTCACAAAATAGGTGTCCAATCGCTTCCAGTGTTTGAATTATATAGATAGACAACTTACTTGCTTGTCGCTTGCCTATATGCGATTCATGGAACTTAATCTAAAGGACATCAAGTTTTTCTGTCTTTATATAGCCTTTGAGTATTCCATCTGCACCATTGACCAATCCATCCTGTGAATCATAGTCAGAGGCATATATTTCAACCAACATTTCTAATTTGAGGACAAGTTGCGAAGGTAAAGTGATTGAATGTTCATGACATGGCACATGTCCATGGTTGTCTTCTTCCAGGTAAATTGAATTGATGATGATATCATCGCCAGGCATGATCGATAGCATGTGGCTGTTATGCATTGCAACATCCTTATTTTTGTAAAACAGGTAAGGGAACGTTGGATCTGTTGGTGCAGGCCATAAGCACCTCGAATTGATATATGTTAAGTCATCATATGTTTGGTTGTTTGTCCACATTTTATTCAGAATTGCAATGAATGTTTCATCTGTCTAGCGCATTGTAGTATGCAACTCAAAGCATTTAATATTGTCTCTCCAGAAGCCATGGGTGACTGTTTCCATGTTAACGGTAGGTTGTTCAAATATCAAAGAATCTTGGATGGGCTGTGCCTGGTAAAGATCCCCACAAAATATCATGTCAATGTTTCCAAAGTATTTCGTGTGCACATGTTTTATTCTTCTTAGTCGGTTGTCAATGGAATACAAGAACTGACTCCTAATCAAAGATGCTTCATCTATAAAGACAAGTTAGAGTTCCTCATAAAGCTATAATGTATCCAACATTTCCTTGCTAAGTGGAAGAAACTGTGACTTGTTAAAAGACATTAAAAATGCAGAGTGGACTGTTGTTCCACCTGCATTATATGCAACGTTTCCTGTGTATGCAACTATTAGGCGCTTTGGTTTCATAGGATCAGAATAATTGTTTGAATCATAGATCCGTATAAGCATTTGGAACAGTGTTTTCGCTGTTAATGTCGTGCCTGTTCCTGCTCCACCTGTAAAGAACAAGTGGACAAGACTCTCCATGTTCAAGCATTTTTTAAGAGAAATGTCCTTTAGAATTGTTTGTTGTTCGCGATTCAACATATGTCTTATTATGTGGTATTCATTATTTTCAATTAGGAAAGGATGTTTCGTGACTTGAAAACCAAGATTGATACGTTTTTCACTTCCACCTACTGGAGGACGAGGCAAATCCGCTTGCAAGTCATAGGACTCAGAAGGAGTTCTGGTTGTTTTTCGATTTGTGAATGTCTCATCATGATTGTCAGGGTTTTCTAGGTCATTAACTGCAACTTCTAGATCACCCCATGTTGGATTAACATTGTAGGTAAATCTAGCTTCGTTGATGTGCACTATTGTCTCAGACGCAACATACGCATCCTCCCATGTAGAGAAGTTATGTTTTAATGTCTCTTCGTTTTCATCGAATGAAATGTACAACAACAATTTTTCTCTACAATAGTTTTCATAGTCACAATGTTTATTGTATTCGACAAACCGTATCACAGAGGTTTTTTTTCTGTTTGATGTGGGTGCACCATTTTTTTTGTAATGCGATACGAATTCTGCTAAGCAGATATGCCTAATAGGAGATGGATGCTGGAGGTAATAATCAACAATAGAGTGACATAACACGTCTTCTGAATTGTCAGGCTCTTGTTGTAGCAAAACCGGTTGTTTAAGCACAAATGTGCGTTTTTCAAGTGGAGATGTGTTTACGAAGACACATTTTCTTGAACTACAAGTGAGGGGTAGGGAAAGTGCAATGTGAACTGCTTGTTGAGCAGACATTTGTTGAAGATTAAGCAATGTATTTCCAAGTGTGTGTATCATTTGTATGGCATCAATACGACTTCTTTCATGTTCTTTGCATATTCTTCTGAACGCACTTGTCATAGATTTGTCAACCTTTGTCATATACGAGGTACAGTACGATGCTGTAGCATATGCATTGAGCACGTACTGCGCATCTATATTTGCTTTCCACATAACTGGCATGTCCTTGGAGAAATTGTTGTTCCAAATATGGGAAAATTTTTCGTTTAAGGAAAACTGTTGGTTGCCTAAGCGTACATGGTATGGCTTGGATATACTCATCTTCTGATAGATTTACCTCTGTCAAGAAGGCATCAAAGATCATCAGCTCATCAAATTCTGCTTGTTCTAGGAATGCGAACAAGGATTTAGATTTCTCAACAACAACATTATCCTCTAAACTAAGTGGCTCTATGATTCTTGTATCTCTCATTGGTGGCATGGGAAAGTTGTATCTACAATGCGAGTTTTTTTCGTTTTCTACAACTTCTTGTATGGCAATGTCTATGGACTTTGGCAAGCTCTGGATCCAAATGATCTGTGTTGCATGTAATGTATTTATCCACAAATTGTTCGATCTCTAAATTGTTATCAACTCCATAGACTGGTGCACCCTCTATCCACAACAGTGCGTGGTCATGTTCATTTACCCTATTCTGGAATTCAGTCACAAAAAAGTAGTCCGATATTTTTCCGAAAAACATTTCATCATGGCATATCAATTGTCTCAAAGCATTTATTCTATGTCTATAGTAGCGAGTACATGTCACTGGGTATTTTCTTATGTGGTAGTCAATGCCATTATTTCTCAGTGTATCGGTTTCTTTTTTACATTTCCTGTTCCTATGCAGGTCAGACACGACAACCACCAATGGATCCCAACAATGCTCTATACTTGTAAATGTGACGAAAAATGTTGGCGGACTCAATTGCTGGATCATTGCAATTTTTTTTTTGTTTTGTTGCAAATAGTCAGGAGAGGTGCGAATGTTTTTGAAATCTATGTATCCAATATCATATTTCAGAATTTTTTCTAGGTTTACTTTGTACTTCACATCCTTGGCCAACAAATTTCTTCCTTGTAACTAGCCTTTTCTTATTCGGACCCACATGCAAGACATAACTTTCTCTATTATTATGCACATTGTTTTGAAAAACAAATTTGTTATGTGATAGGAGAAGTAACTGCTTGAATGTATCAGCTCCCATCGGACTATTTTATGGTAACTTAATCATTCTGTAATATCAGTGGCACGTGGATCTCCATAGAAGAGTGTTGGAAAGTTCATTTCCTCAATGAATTTGTCCTTGAATATTCCAAGTGGACGCTGCCCCTCGACAGGTGCAATTTCAACAATTTTTTCTTGCAAGTCACGAATGCATTGTGAATCAGTGAATCCATGCACCAATGTCTTAGCATGTGTTTCATTCTCCGATTCATCACTTGTATCAAATTCACTAGGATTTTCGAGAGTGTCTGCAGAGTTGCCATCTTCTTCTGCAAGAACACTGTTCCAATTGTCATTTATACAAATGTTCTGTGCTTTGTATAGGGCCCTGGAACATATTTCCTTTAATGCTTTCATAACAGCATGCACATACACTTTGCCTGTCTGATAGGCATTTTTGTATCGCAAGTGTCTTTTCAAAGCCACAACAATTGTCATTGTATTTCTAATGAATTGTGGCAACGCTTTTTGCACAACATCTAGCTGAACAAGCACATTAATAATTGTTCCTGTTAAGCCCATCTGGGGTCGTTTATAGCCCCAAGGTATGATTTGAGCAAATGCAATTTGTAGAGACACAAGTCTCTCCTCAAGTTCCGTAAGTGCACTTACATCTGGTAGTGGTGTATTACATCTTATTTGGTCAAGGGTTGCAAACTGTGGTAGTTTTCCATTTTCAAGCGACCGTTTGCATGGAAGACAAACTTTGCCACTGGAAAATGGTTTCTCATGCGCTGTCAAGCAGAGGTATTCTGCTTGCAAATCAGCTGTGAAAGACTTAGTGTTTTTTGAAAAATTCAATTGTTCACAAATTGCACATGCAATGGAAGGAGTGTCTTTAATTTGTTTCATGTAGGTCTGTATTGCATTTTTCTTTCGCAGAGAAGTATGGGTAGAAACTGTTTCTGGTTTTCATTGGTAGTAGTGCATAGTGTTGCTTCTAGACCATGAAATGTCACAGTTGCATGAGAATTTTGGGATATGCGACCATACCTGTTTCTGTTGTGCTCTGCACAAACAAATTTATTTAGATTGTGACATGTGAGTTTCTCTCTAAAAGGAAGTGTAGCAATGTATTTTTTTCTCTTGCGCATGACCTTTTTCAAGTTGTGGTAACTTACTCTATGTTTCTTTCCCAAGGGCATGATGAGCTGATGACAACTGAGATGAATTTCACTTTGACTCAGGTTCTCATAAACTAGTATACATTTTTTTCTTAAGGTTTGTATGGCCTCATCACAACTGGGACGAATTTGACGCATAACTTTTTTCAAGTTGTGATAACTTACTCTACGTTTTTTGTTCAAGCCTTGTATGGACTCATCACAACTGTGATGAATTCCATGCATGGATTTTTTGTTCAAGCCCTCTATGGCCATATCGCAATCGGGAGGAGTCTCATTCTCACTAAAAATCATTCCACGCGTATGCAGATTCGATGTCGTTTGGGTGGCATGGACATTCAACCTTGAACCACCGATATGTCCAAGCAAAGGTTCATAATATATATGTATTGTATCTGTTTTCAATGAGAGGATGTCAATTGTTCAATCATAATTTGAATCAGTAAACCAAGAATGGATAGTGTCATCTGGCAAGGACGACCAGACCTGGATATTTACTCTGAATATCATAGACAACCATTGCAAACATAATCTGCAACCCTCCACATTCCCTTTTTCATATGGAAGCGCCATGTTTACAAGGTATTCTTGCCAACTTCCAACTGTCGGCATATTTTCTAGGAGATATGGGAAAAGGTGCCGATGCAAGCACCTAAAAGCCTGTTGGCTGCTGCCTATAATTGCATTGCAAAAGGACTGTACAGTGTAAATCCACAGTGACTGCACATTGAACTCCGCTGCCACCAAACAACAAATGACATTGAACATACTATCTCCATAGTTAGACACAACATTTGTTGCCAGCTGCAAACCATGGTAATCTATGCGATGCATAATCCATTTCCATTGCGATTCAAGGTCTTTGCAAATGATGGACAAGAAAATATGAGGCCCTTCAACATTACATATGGACATTTTTTTGTACAATAGTGGTTCATAATGACCACTGACAACATTAGCATCATGGAACAAGATGCAATATGGATTGGCAGATGCCGTTTTGTTGAGTAATAGATATATTGTTTTTCTTGTCAATGACCATATTCCAACTGATATGTTGATCCAGTTAGACAACCACCGTATACAAAATGTATCTCCCCAAAGTCCCCTCTCATGTGTAGGCAGAATTGGAGATGCAGACAACTGCATCTTTGAAAAATACGTAGCAACATCATGTATTCCATGCAACTGCCGAAGAAAATCAGATTTCAGTTCGTATTCATAGGACTCCAAAGCCTGAGCATCACCATTTTAAAAAAAACTCAAGAAATAATCTATCAATCCATTGTGCAGCTCGGTCGATGAATACCGGAAATGCAGTAGAAACTGGAATGTATCGAAAATGCAATCCCTAACAGTATACGAGAATGCATCCAATCTAAAAAGGCCATTGCTATGAAAAACCACGTCAATGTTGTCATGTATAATGGACTGTGTATCTATTTCATACGACTCGACATCTATTACTTCTTTCATCTCTTGAACTGTGATTTTGAAACTGTTCGTTAGATACTTTCAGTCTGTATGAAAACAGAGAAAA
>ML794584.1:175585-195078 GCA_009831015.1 Picea engelmannii
AGTAGCAAAAAAAAGGGAAAGCAAAATAGGAAAACTACAAGCGTGGAACTGGGTACCAATCCTCGTATGTATCTTTCATCCTTCTTCTTCTCAACTTCAATCCCCCCTAGTCCCCATAGAAGACGACAAGAAAACAAACCCACACTGCAAAGTTAACCAAACAGAAGAAACAATGCAAATAAATAACACCATAAATTTACTTAGCAGAAAGAGAACAGGTGGACATAGTTTTCTGACCCACAGAATAAAATCATTCCCTGCATCTACACCCCACCGGATGGTTCCCTCTTCTGATAGCTCTGAACTACTTTTTGTAAACCCCTTTGCATTGCAATTTTCAAAAAATCTATGGACGTGGCAACCGACATATGAAGATGCATAGTTTCTAGGAACATAAATTAAGAGCACAAACAAAGATGGTCTGCAATAGAATTTGGAGGCAGGGACTCCTACCATTGAAAAATAGCAACAATAGGGAAACTTACCTGTTAACGAGGGGTGACAAGAGCTTAGCGCCAAAAACTAGAAACCACAACAACAGGTCCAACAACTTGCAAATTTGAAGAACAACAAACCAGTGAACAACCACGAAGAGGTCGAACTGCAACTACAGGACCTCAACTTTGCAAAGTTGAATCAAATAAGAACAATAATCATGGAACGAAGCAACAAACAAGCATCGACCACTGAAGCAGTGATGCCGACCATGAATGAAACTGTATTGCAACGCATCTGTACAATAAACATTTAAGACTGCCAGAGCTGTTAGGTAAACACTTAAGACTGTCAGGACCGTCAAAGGGCGTAGCCTGGTGCAAGCATTTAAGAAAAAATGCATCATGGTAGGCCTGTTCTCTCGAAGCACGCAACAATAAAGAAAAAATCACACATAGTAATATGGTAGAGAATGTATTCTACCTAGCAGAAAATGCTAATGGAAACATTCGAACTAATGCTGGCATTAATCGACCTTCGACCAATGCATAATAAAATATATGATTCAAAAAGACCATATACGATCAAATACTTTGGATATGCCAAAATATATAACATTGGGAATAACGAAGCTGACAATAAGACCTCCAATCTGTTGTCCAATAAGATCTTGACAAACATGGTACTTTCTATTATATAAAAATCAATGTTTTCACTTCCCTTGTTCCAACAATAGATAATATGGAAATATTTGTTGTCAATGCACAATCTAATACAAGGTCAACGATTTATCGATTGCTATAGTTCCTCTATGCCTACGACAGGGACTAATAACACAACAAATATTTAATCTTGACTTCATCACTATTTTTAACATCTTACCTGTCAAGAAGGTACTTTGCAACATGACCCTGATATTGATCCTAGGCCCACCTACCTCCCTTGATGCGTGGCTTACATGCACACACTTACATGCTCATCATGTGTAGCTAGGTGCTTGTCATGCAAATTCGTTGAATTAGCTAACTCGATTGAAATTGTTGTAGCATGAGGAAAGGTGGAGGCTCCAGATCTAGAGGTGGAGCTAATAACAGCTTCAATTCCTTTTTTATTTGGCTAACCCTTGTAGATATGTATTCCCATGGAAGGGACACCCATAAATAGAGAGATATTCGAGAAATCATTCACGTTGGTCTATTTCCATGAAGGCAGGAACACAATGAGTAGGATATTATGTTGTCCATACTGGAATGGAAGGAGCTGAGGTTTGTGTTCAATATGAAGAAAAGGCAAGGGTTCTAGTGAAAAATACTAAGACTTTGTTTAAATCTAAAGGCCGAATTTGATGGAGATTTCCATCAATGATCGATATTAGTTTGCAGCGATGAATGGGCTTAAAGTGGGAGAAGTTGTTAAATTTTGATAAACATTCATGAGAATTGGTGAATTTTGGTCATGTTTTGTTTTTTTTAATTGAGAAAAAAATGGGAAGTGAGGTGGCTGCTGCATTAAGGTTCTAGATCGAGGAAGATAAAGCTACAATGACTTTTATTCTAGGCCTTTCTTAGCATGTAGTTTCTTTCCTTAGCCCAATGAAGTCAATTTGATTGTTAAGGAGAAAAGAAATGTGTTCAATATGAAGAAAAGGTAAGGGATCCAGTGGCAAATTTGAAGGGTTAGGGTCAAGGGAAACTTCACTCATTGAATCCTTGGATCAATCCTCAGTCTAGAATGATGTACATGTATTCTACCTATATGTTTTATGTTTATTATCAATAAAGGAAATCGTGCTTGCTTTCCCAAGTCTTCATGAAAGACATGTCGGTTTTAAATATTTTATTTTATGTTTTTGTACGAAGTGGAGGATATGAATGTTGGATTATGGATTTTGTGGGGATTCTGGTGTCACTGACATATTGCTTATAAAGCATGAATATTGTGCTATGGTTTTACTGATCACAATTAAAGGCTAGGTTATGATCTTTGTATAATGTATGTATACAATTTAGTAAAGGTCTGGTACAAGATTCGATCTGTAGATTGAGTGAGATATTTTAGATATGGCCATTTTGTTGTTTGTAATTATGGCCATGAGAATCCATGTGTATGAGATTTATACCACCTATTTGACCTTGCCTTTGCAGGTGTGCTTGCATGTGGGTCAAATTATTAATGATAATTTATTTTCCTTTTGCGGGAGGGTTGTGTAGGATTATTTGGCTTGCGATGCTCTCGCTTCAGTGTCTTCTTGTGGATGGATATATAGGTTCAATATCTTGTTGCAGATGACACCTATTTTTTTCTTTAATCATTACTGTATTTATGTAGATAACAAACACACATACTAGAAAGCAGGGAAATCATGAGGGTTTTAGGCAAAAACTGATGAAGCGTAGCAATTTTTTTCAAGCACAAATTTTCTACAACTACAGATATTGGGAGAAATTTTGGAGAATGTCTGCATTAATAGATCCTACAAAACAAGCAGAAGTCAGAGCCTATTGTTAATGCTTGAATCCATTAGGACCGAAATGACAACCTCACGAGGATGTAATGGGATTTTATAGAGGTGGTACTCCTCTTTAGATTTTCTTGAGATTTTTAAAATATTCAAAATGTGGGACTTGACAGAAGTCTGTTATAGTAATTCAAAGAAACAAAAATATTACAATAAAGTAAAAGGAAAATGTTTTTGTTTTATTTTTTAAGGAATTTCCTAAGAAAGGACCATGAATCACACATTTAAAGAGAATAAAAAAAATTTCCTCACATCCATCATAGTTTGGGATAAAGATTTATGATCACATAAAATAAAAAGAAGATGATCCACATGCATAAGAGAACTTTAACAGAGTGGAAACATGGGAAACTCAAATAAATATAATGATAGATCAACCTCAAATACTTTGTATTTTGAAAACAAGTTTACAAAGCACAATCGAAATTGTTCCCGAAGTAGTTCTCTTGAAATTTCAAAAAATATTTAGTTTGTTACATATTCTTGAAATTGTAAATCCGTTTGTCTTAAAGATTGGGATTGGGGCTCCTGCAGACCATAAAGCAAGTAAATACAAGAAATAATCTTTTAGAAAGAATATGGTGGGTGGTAGAAGAATCAACAAGACCTTGTAAGAAGAGAAAAAGGAGTTATCAGTCTTCAGTTAAACCTTTCTAGTGAAAGAGGTGGAGTAACTGGATGAAGGACTTGATAAAAAAAAGAAAGATGTGATCAACGTAAACTTACTATGATGGTCGCTCACTCTTCATTTGCTTGCTGATGTCCTTTTATCGTTTTCATCAATGGTTACATGAACTGTCTCAACCGCTTCTTGCCCTTCATTTGTCAGTTTGTCAATGGCCTTCTTGAACCATTCTTCGATGTAACTTTTCATAGGTGCCACGTTGATTTCATGCCAAATTTTAATATTGAATAACTCACCTTCCAAGTCACATAGATCAATGGAAATACCATGTAGTATTTCTTCAATATCCTGATTTTTTATAGAGTAATATACTAGCCAGTTATCTATGGCGTTCTCATCATATTCAATTATGCCATAGAATTTTTTAATTGACAATCCTTTAAAAATCTCAACTTTCTCATCGAACTGTTGTTTTGTTAGGAACAACGAGTTGAGGATCAACTTGAGATCTTGGACCTCGTTAATGCTTTCGGCTAGGTCCACCTCCACGAGTCTTTTGAATAACACTTCTCTCCTTGTTATGGCTTGGCTGCATGCCTAAACGATGCTATCCAAGTTCTTTATTTTCTCTTTCCAACATGCATTCAACTGCTTGATCCAACTTGGAGAGGGAAGGTCCTCCTCTCTTCTCTTTAACTCTGACATGTTGGAAACTTTAATACCAAAGGGTACCATGACGTCAAGGTATAAACCTTCTTCATTTTTTAGGTCGGCCTATAGATATTCAAGGAAGGCATGCACCCTCGAGCCAAAATAAATCATGCTTTTTGAAATTTCCCAAGCTTCTATAATCAGTGCAATTCTTTTCTTGATATTATTCTCCACATAGCTCTTGGTTGATGTGAGTAAGCTTGAGGATCCTTTTATTTTGGCTGTAGGCGTGGCGGGTCTGACAATTGCCAAAGGGATGGAAAGGAGTGGAAGAGGCATCGAAGTCTCTTCAAGTTCCTTAATCCTTTCCTTTAACTTTATATTTTCTGCTTCGAGACCACCAATGGAATCATCCAATGCATCACCATTTGCTTTATGAATTTTGGAAATTTGGGAAGGCCACATATTCCTTAGGTTAACGTTTGAACGAGAGTTCCCATTTTTATTCTTCACATCACTCTTCTCAATAATTAATTTTTTAGACTCGCTGTAAAAAGCAATGCTCAGAAACACAAATGATTCTTCTTCATCAAATATCTCATTTTCAACAATTTCCAACAACTGATTTTGGTGTGTCGCGCCTCCTGGATGATCAATGTTAGGAAACATCTTCTTAATGCCATCCTTGAGCTCCATATATTCGAAAATCTATTGATGTCACTTTCGATGCGGTGCTCTTCTTCCTCTTGTACAATATTCTTTCTCAGAGGAATTTTGTGTGAGCTTTCAATTTTTCCTGGAGGGGGGTTCTTATCTTCTACTCCACCTGAACAACTGTTGATTATCTTCTTAGATGGGTGGGCCGCTGGAGCACTGCTCTGAGGTGTTGTAGTCTTAGGATTGACAGTTGGGGATTGGACAATCTTCTTGCTGGGACCTTTTCCTCTCTATTTGTACATTTCATTTGTACTGACTATTGTTTGTAAGTCGCCAACAATGTGGGTAGGGTTTCCCAGGTGATTATCTTCTCCTCCTCCTAGGACAGTGTGGATAAATGAATTGCTACAACCCACTGTTAACATATGTTCCACAAATATTCCGTTAGGGTCAAACCCTCTGATCTTTTCAACATACTTGAGATTCAAGTTGTGGAAGTGGTTTGAAAATTCATCAATTTTGTTCATACTTCTGAATACAAAATCCCCAACTTTCCAAGGGAAATGAATGAATTGCTTTTTGCATTTTTCCTGAAAAAAGTGCAGCCAAAAGTTATATTGCCTTGCAACTTGTGTAACAAACATTCTGTCGGATATATGGCATGGTATAAAGAAAGGATTTTTCTTGGAACCGGAAATCCTGATGACATTGTAATTCTCCATTTGTTCCAAAGTCCCCTTTTTATCCAGGAATTTACTAGCTTGAGCAGATATTGTTGGAAATGTTTAACAGGTAGCATATGCTTGTCATTGATGGCAAGTACAAAAATGAAGATGGCATGAGTACAAGAAGAATGTAATATTGATAGCTTGTCGTCGACGTTTTGGATCCACAACAGGATCCATCTTCAGGACAAAAAAGCCCGAGGAAAAATAAGAGAGGATCCCTTAATAAATAATGATGAGGCAGGTGGTCGGCTAACTGAAACCCTAGGTTTGAGGAGATTTTTCCAAAATAGGTATTAAATAGTGATTTAAATAATGAATTAAGTGGTTTAAATATTAAATTTTTATGTTAAATATAGGCTAAATTTAGGGTTAACCATATGGTGTTAATATTATAAATATTAATTTTATGCTAATTAAGGTTAATTTAATGAGGTAGCATTCATATTATTATTGTTATATTAGTGGTCGACTAAGTGAAACCCTAGGTTTGAGGATGTTAATATTATTAATATTAATTTTATGTTAATATAACTAAGCATCACTAGCAATCTAGGGTTAAATATAGGCTAAATTTAGGTTAATATTATTAATATTAAATTTTATGTTAAATATAGGCTAAATTTAGGGTTAACCATATGGTGTTAATATTATTAATATTAATTTTATGTTAATTATAGGTTAAATTAAGGTTAATTTAATGAGGTAGCATTAATATTATTATTGTTATATTAGTGGTCGGCTAAGTGAAACCCTAGGTTTGAGGATGTTAATATTATTAATATTAATTTTATGTTAATTATAGGTTAAATTTAGGGTTAATGAGGTAGCATTAATATTATATCAGTGGTAGAAGATTATAAGTTGGAATCATTTAGGTTGGTCTTGAAATGGTTTAATTTTAATTATTATTATGTTGGTTAAGGTTAAGTTAGGTTTAATATGTAAAAAGGTAATAATAATATTATTATTAATGTATGTCAAAGAGATTTTTATAAGGTATAAGGTTGGTTTTGAAGATTAGGTTAAGTTAAGGTTCGGAAAGAGTGAGGGTGTAAGTACTAGAGTTCTGAGGGTAAGGTTAATAATGTTTTCTTTCCCGAATGAGCGGGATCCAACTTTCACTAATCTCTAGGCCATTGTCCCTATTTAGGTTATCGAGATTTTTGATGATTTCGATTGCCTCTCTAATTCGTCTTTTAAGGAGATGGTCTTCTTTAGCTAAGATTTTGGTGTTCTTCCGACAAATTCTAAACAAATCTCTCACCACAGAAACCTAAATGAGAAGAATGTAATAGACGGGCACCAGAAGTATTTTGGGAAGATGTTGCAGAGCAACCTCGAAGAGATCATAAGAGATAGTGTAGAGGATGTTTAGTATGTTTTACACGCAGTGTATGCTTGTCATTGATGGCAAGTACAACAATGATGATGGCTTGAGTACATCAGCGATGATCAACAGCGCAATGATATTCAGGAAGACCAACAACACAAAAATTGTCTAAACACAACAATCCTCAGTCGTCAAATCGAGGATTGATCTAAACTGGTGATCAGGCATGATGAAGTCCCGAAAATTTTGTGCAACATTTCTGATCGTTGGATCCCATCCAAAATTCTCGACAGAATGAGGGCCGTCAAATCTGAATATAGACAAGAAGAACGCGCTTAAGAGGAGGATAGATCTCATGCATTAGATCTGAGCGCAGGGTCCGACCACCGTTGGATCGAGGATAACCTGCACGATCTTTAAAGTGCAAGGAGTAGAGGGCTCACAAAATCCTGAAAGCAGGAGGACCATCCATCTCAGGGGGTTATGTGGACCGTTGATCCAACTCCCTGTCGGAGTTTCGGGGATCGAGAGTTGGAGATGACAAGTAATATCATCCACATAAATCCCGATTTCGCGATATGAAAAATGGCGATGTAATCTGAGCCGTCAAATCAAGATCACATCTGGACCGTCGATCCGACCTCATATCAGCAAACCATGTCAGCTAGGAACACGTGGCACAACCAGGTAATGACAAGTGTCAGACTGATTCAACATGCCAAGCACATGTAAGTCACGAATCAGGGTGACACATGGCAGTTATTTAACACATGTGACATCAACATACTTACACAATGTCGGAGTTTCGAGGATCGCGTGTTGGAGATGTCAAAGAAACAATGCAAGAAGAATCCCGATTTTGCGATATGCAAAATCGCGACTTAATCGCAGCCATTGAATCAAGATTGAACCTGGACCGTTGATTACAGCCCGTGTCGTAATTTCGCGGATCGAGTGTTGAACATGTCAAAGGTTATTAACATCAGGAATCCTGATTTCGCGATATGCGAAATCGTGACTTGATCGCAGCCGTTGAGTCAAGATTAAATCTAGACCGTTGATCCAACTCCTTATCAGAGTTTCGCGAATCACAACATGAAGAGGCAAGAACACAATGCAACGAGAATTCCGAAATCACGATATGCGAAATCACGATTTGATCGCAACCTTTGAATCGAGATTGAATCTAGATCGTTGATCCAACTCCTTATCGGAGTTTCGTGAATCGCAACATGAAAAGGCAAAAGAAACAATGCAACATGAATTACGAAATTGTGATATACAAAATCGCGATGTAATTGCAACCGTAAGATCAAGATGTGATTTGGACCGTTGATCCGACTTCTTTACGGAGTATCGAGGATAGGGAATTTGAAGTGACAAAAACACCGAACGTCCAGAGTGTCGAAATTGCGATGAGTGAAATCTTGACTTAATCTGAACCGTCAGATCTAGATATGATCTGGATCGTTGATCCGAATGCTTTACGGAATTTCATGGATCAGGATTTGTAAGTGACAAGAACATTGAACATCAGGAGTGTCGGAATCGCGATTTGCGAAATCGCGAAATGATCTGAACCGTCAGATCAAGTGTTGATCGGAGGGTTACTGTTCTCTCTCACAGTTAACTCCTTAGTTTGGAATCTACTAGCGAAACAGACTCATGATTGCCGATTAATTGGAGTTTCAGTTGCTGAGACAATTGTCTTCCTTTTGCCTAAGGATATGGGAAGTTGAACCGCCGTGAGGGTGTATCAAAGAAGATGAGATAGACTGTGTAGGCGTGGTTGTTCTGGATGAAAATGAATGAAACTGAAGAAGATCAGAGGGATACCGTTGCACGATACAGTGAAACTGCTAGAAACCATTGATGGTATCTACCAGAGGATGCGAAGAGACTTCTGTGTGATTTCCAGAGGAGATGAAGAGTTACATGGAATCTGCCAGTGGAATGAAGACGATTCATGGAGGAAATTGACAGTTGGATGAGGGTTAGAGATCGTAACTAAAACAGAAAGGATGAGATCGACTGTAATAGACAAGACAAAGACTCTCAACTGCCAGAGAGGCTGAGGAATCTCAGCATAACACCCAATGATGTCGAACGCGTGGGAAAACCACCAGAGAAGCTGAAGAGTTACCATGATGATCAGGCAGAGCACTCGAGAGGTGGAGGATATCGACGCGGTGTGAGTATGCAGAGGTATTGTGCACAGTGCATGAACAAGGTGCACAGAAGCTATAAGTACACGGTACAGAGAAGAGATGTGGTTGTTGTTGTTGTTGGAGTTGTTGTGGTTGTTGTTGTTGTTGAAGGTGATTCATGTGTGAAGAAGGAAGAGAGTGCAACAACTGAATTGAACAGAAGAGGATCTGTGCAGTGAATGGACATGGCGCACAGAGCATGAAAAGTAGAAGAACATATAGTGCAAGTCATGTGTGTAGGAAGGCAGTGAGGCAGACAGAAAAACGAAATGCAACAGAACAATGATGAGTCTGGTAAGCCATTGTTGAACATTATATCACTGTAATAAGTTTCAGTAGAAAAGATTTATATTTCAGGGAGGTTGGGAGGTGCTAGGGAGGACTGTTGTCCTCAGAGGTTCAAGTGGGTGCTTGAACACAGGGAGTTGCAACTTCCATATGGTGGCAGCCAGAGAAACCAGGGTGGTAGGGTGGTGCAAGGGAGAACTCTTGTTCTCTGTTATATAGGTTGGTGCCTGTATGATTGTAAGTTGGTGCTTCCATCCAGCTGGTGCTGGAAACACTCAAGGAGTTGGTGCTTCCTTCTAGTGGTGCTAGAGAATCCAGGAAGTTGGTGCTGCCTTCTAGTCAGTGCTAGAGAATCCAAGGAGTTGGTGCTTCCTTCTAGTTGGTGCTAGAGAATCCAGAGAGTTGGTTCTCTCAGTGAGTTGCAGCTTGCAAAAACAGAGGCTGTAGCCTCATTATGAGTTGGTGCTCATATGTATGATAATGTAAAGAATGTAACTATTAATTATCATATAAAGAAAAAAAGGTTTTTACCCTGTATGGGTTTCCTCGGGAAATATCTGTCTCTGTGTTTCTCATATATGTGACTGATGCTGAATGTGCCATTGTTTAATTCCCTGCATTATTGTGATCATCATTCATTGCTTCTGCAAAGAGTTTAAAAGAAGCATAATTGTTTAAGCACAGTGACAACTGATTCATCCCCCCCTCTCAGTTGTCCAACAATTGGTATCAGAGCCGCCCCCCTTTTTTATCTAAGGGTAAATCCTAGCGCTTAAAGATGACAATCCATGAAGGGACTTCAGTCACTAGGCCTCCTCTATTTGATGGAACGAATTTTGCCTCCTGGAAGGTTAGAATGAGAACATACCTAATGGCCTTAGGAGTTGATGTATGGGATGTAGTAGAGACTGCATACATAAAGCCTGTTGTGCTAGCTTCCAAGGATGATAAGTTAGAATTTAGCTTTAATGCTAAGGGAATGAATGCTATCTTGAATGGACTTGCAGAAGCCGAGTTTGTGAAGGTGATGCATCTTCAAACTGCTAAAGAAATGCGGGACAAACTCATTAACATCTATGAAGGTAATGAGAAGGTGAAAGATGCCAAGCTTCAAACCTACAGAGTACAGTTTGAAAAGCTACAGATGAAAAAAGATGAAACTGTTGGAAAATACTTTCTGAGAGTAGAAGAAATGGTAAATGCAATGAAGGCACTTGGTGAAACAATTGGGGAACCTTCTTTAGTTCATAAAATCTTGAGATCTCTCCTAGATAGGTTCAACCCAAAGGTCTCAGCTATAGAAG
Source organism: Picea engelmannii (assembly GCA_009831015.1). NCBI lineage: Eukaryota > Viridiplantae > Streptophyta > Pinopsida > Pinales > Pinaceae > Picea > Picea engelmannii. Next base: position 186,329 of record ML794584.1, read on the forward strand.
AACTTAATGATATAAAGACTTTGTCTTTTGATCAAATTTTAGGAACGTTGACTGCATATGAGATGAGGATAGTTACAGATAAAACCACCTCTAGAGAAGCATCATTTAAAGAAGATATGAATGAGGATTGTGAGCCTGATGAAATTGAAGCAAAATTCGTGAGAAGATTAAAGAAAGGATCAGACAAGTGCCAAGGTAAGATGCCCTTCAAATGTTTCAACTGTGGTAAGATAGGTCATTTTGCAAATAAATGTCAACACAAGAAACATGATCAAAACTCTGAAGATGAAGAGAAGCACAAATCAAGAAGATTTGATAAGAAGAAGAGTTTATGTGTAAACAATGACGACTCCTTAGAAGACGCCGATAGTGATTCCTCTTGTGAAGATAAAGTAAATGACTTCTCACTTATGGCCAAAGAGGATTATGATAATGAAAGACCAGATAGTGAAGAGAATGATGAAGAAGTTGTGGTTGATATGGAAGGAGAACTGATCAGTGCACTAGAAGAGATTGATAGACTAAGAATCAAGAACAGAAAGAAAAAACAATTGTTGATACAGTTTGAAAAAGACAGTAAACAACATGATGAAGACTTTGCCTTGCTGAAGGTGGAATTAGAAGAGGCAAGGAAAATCGAGGATATTCTGAAACATCAGCTATCATAAAAGAGGGCAAGATCTGAAGCCCCAGAAGAAGAAGTAGTGAAAACTAGGAAAGAGATGGAGAAGTTTCAAACCTTGTATCATCATAATTTGTCTAGTATCAAAGCCTCAGAAGGATTAACCACCATTCTGAATCAGCAAAGAAATCCAAAACTAAAAACTGGTTTGGGGTTTGAAGAGGGATCAAGTAGTGGTCAACCAAGAAACAAACAACCCATCAAGTTTGTCAAAGCTAGTGTCCATGTCAAATCGACAACCAATGACAACAACAAACCTGCAGAAACAAAGGAAGACAATCAGCCGCCCAAGACAAGTAAAGAAAAAGGTGTCAGGACTGAATCTGTAGAACAAAGAAATAATGCACTCCCTGCTCAAAGACATCATCAACTGAAAGAAATCAATTTGCTCAAAGAAGACAACCATTTTCCAGGTACAAAGAATTTTTCTATGGATATTGTTTCTATTGTTCTAACTTTGGTCACAAAGCTGTAAATTGTTCCCTAAGACTTAGACATAAGAAATTAAGATTTCCAAGGAATAAATATCTGCCACAACAAAGAATGATACAACAAAGTAACAAACCATCACATATTGTAAATTGCCAAATTAAGTCTAGAGACATGCATCTGAGGAGGTCAAGGATTAATAAACAATCAATGAGTAGACAACGCTGCAACTACAACTTTGACCTATTGAACAATGAGATTGAATTTTATAACTGTCACAACTTTGGCCACAAAGCGGCAAACTGCCATCTGAAGAATTACAAAGCAGACCCAAGGATAAAGTTCTTAGATAAAAAGGCCAGCACATGGAAAAGGAAAGATATTGAAAAATGTGATCTAGCACTTTCAATTCAAAAACAAAAGGCCTCTGGGAATATAGAAAGTGGATGTTGCAAGCACATGACTAGAGACATGGATAAGCTTCTGTGCATAAGTAAAAGAAAAACAGAAAATGTGATCCTTGAAAATGATGAACTAGGTAAAATCAAGGATAGAGGGATGGTGAGTTTGAGTAATGACAAAGGAGATGCCTAGTACATTCTGCTTGTGGATGGTCTGAAACATAATTCGCTCAGTTCAAGTCAAAAGTGTGACAGAGGCAGTGGAGAGGTGCTCACATCCAAAGAATGTAAGGTAAATGTAAACTCAAGACAAATGGTGAATAACAGTATAAGGGCGAACAATAATGTTGATGTTGAATCCTCCCCTGCAAGTAAAGAAGAATATTCAGATACAATAAAAGCATGTTCAGTTAGCATTTTCCCCATGGATGAAGTAGGAGAAGAACCATGTCATAAGCTAGAAGCAGACGTCTTGAAGGTTGAGAAGGCAAACACCCAAAGCAAGTTCTTAAACAGCTCCATGACCCTGGATAAGATCTTGGATAGCCAGAGATCACCAAATGACAAATCCGGTATTGGACTCAACAAGGTAGAAATCAGTGCTCCTAAGAAACCTGATATAGGTCCTTCATTTGTGACAAAGAAAAGTAGGCATGAGAGTGGGTGTAGCAGTTTTCTCTTGTGATTGAATATGGACATAAAAGCCCTGGATTGAATGCATCATGGAAGAAAAATGAAAAATGCCATAATAGAGATCGATGAGATTCAATGGGGAGATCCAAGGGCTATTTAAAAGGTACAAGTTACAATTGCACAGTGTTCAAGTAGGATAACAACATTCTGATGTACAATATGATACACATGACATCCTGTAGAGACAACAAGAGGAAAGACCTTGTCAAGGAAAGTTGACCTTTTAGGAACAAAGGGGGAAAATAGTCAGAAGTAGAGAGATAACAGTGACAGGGGGAGTCATCCACTCATGAGAAGATTGATAAAGGAGTCCGAGTAAGAGAGGTGAGCAATTTTGAATTTTCCATAGAGGATACAACGGAAGCTGAAGATGAACAGGTCCAAGAATCAGAAAGAGAAGACTCTGGTTTAGATACAAATATTCTGCAGGCCTCAAATGAAAGAGTCCATCTCGTCAGGGGGAGTTTGCATTGATTTAATATCTGATACCTCCTAAAATACTGCAACAGCTCAGGGGGAGCATGTTCTCTTTGACATTGATGTCAAAGGGGGGGAAAAGAATCTGGGTGCCTTTGTTGCCATCAATGCCAAAGGGGGAGATTGTTGGAAATGTTTAACAGGTAGCATATGCTTGTCATTGATGGCAAGTACAACAATGAAGATGGCATGAGTACAAGAAGAATGTAACAAACGAGCACCATAAGTAATTTGGGAAGACGCTGCAGAGCAACCTCGATAAGATCAGAAGAGATAGTGCAGAGGATGTTTGGTATGTTTTACACGCAGGGTATGCTTGTCATTGATGGCAAGTACACCAACGATGATGGCTTGAGTACAACAGTGATGATCAGCAGCGCAGTGATATTCAGGAAGACCAGCAACGCAAAAATTGTCTAAACGCAACAATCCTCAGTCGTCAAATCGAGGATTGATCTAAACTGGTGATTAGGCATGATGAAGTCCCGAAAAATTTGTGTAGCATTTCTGATCGTTGGATCCCATCCAAAATTCCCGACAGAATGAGGGCCGTCAAATCTGAATATAGACAAGAAGAGCGCACTGAAGAGGAGGATATATCTCAGGCATTAGATCTGAGCGCAGGGTCCGACCACCATTGGATCGAGGAGAACCTGCACGATCTTTAAAGTGCAAGGAGTAGAGGGATCACAAAATCCCAAAAGCAGGAGGACCGTCCATCTGAGGGGGTTATGTGGACCGTTGATCCGACTCCCTGTCGGAGTTTCGGGGATCGAGAGTTGGAGATGACAAGTAATATCATCCACAGAAATCCCGATTTTGCGATATGCAAAATCGCGACGTAATCTGAGCTGTCAAATCAAGATCACATCTGGACCGTCGATCCGACCTCATATCAGCAAACCACGTCAGCTAGGAACATGTGGCACAACCAGGTAATGACAAGTGTCAGACTGATTGAACATGCCAAGCACATGTAAGTCACGAATCAGGGTGACACGTGGCAGTTATTTAACACATGTGACGTCAACAGACTTACACCATGTCGGAGTTTCGAGGATTGCGTGTTGGAGATGTCAAAGAAACAATGCAACAAGAATCCCGATTTTGCGATATGCAAAATCGCGACTTAATCGTAGCCATTGAATCAAGATTGAACCTGGACTGTTGATTACAGCCCGTGTCGGAATTTCGCGGATCGAGTGTTGAACATGTCAAAGGTTATTAACATCAGGAATCTCGATTTCGCGATATGCGAAATCGCGACTTGATCGCAGCCGTTGAGTCAAGATTGAATCTGTACCGTTGATCCAACTCCTTATCGGAGTTTCGTGAATCGCAACATGGAGAGGCAATAACACAATGCAATGAGAATTCTGAAATCGTGATATGCGAAATCACGATTTGATCGCAGCCTTTGAATCGAGATTGAATTTGGATCGTTGATCCAACTCCTTATCGGAGTTTCGTGAATCGCAACATGAAAAGGCAAAAGAAACAATGCAACATGAATTACGAAATTGCGATATGCAAAATCGCGATGTAACTGCAACCGTCAGATCAAGATGTGATCTGGATCGTTGATCTGACTTATTTACAGAGTATCGAGGATCGAGAATTTGAAGTGACAAAAACACTGAACGTCCAGAGTGTCGAAATCGCGATGAGTGAAATCCCGACTTAATCTGAACCGTCAGATCTAGATATGATTTGGATCGTTGATCCGACTGCTTTACGAAATTTCTTGGATCGAGATTTGTAAGTGACAAGAACATTGAACATCAGGAGTGTCGAAATCACGATTTGTGAAATCGCGAAATGATCTGAACCGTCAGATCAAGTGTTGATCGGAGGGTTGCTTTTCTCTCTCACAGTTAACTCCTTAGTTTGGAATCTGTTAGCGAAACAAACTCATGATTGCCGATTAGTTGGCATTTCAGCTGCTGAGACAATTGTCTTCCTTTTGCCTAAGGAGATGGGAAGTTGAACCACCGTGAGGGTGTATCAAAGAAGATGAGACATAATGTGTAGGCGTGGCTGTTCTGGATGAAAATGAATGAAACTAAAGAAGATCGGGGGGCTACCATTGCACGACACAGTGAAGCTGCTAGAAACCATTGATGGTATCTACCAGAGGATGCGAAGAGACTTCTGTGTGATTTCCAGAGGAGATGAAGAGTTACATGGAATCTGCTAGTGGAATGAAGACAATTCGTGGAGGAAATTGACAGCTGGATGAGGGTTAGAGGTCGTAACTAAAACAGAAAGGATGAGCTCGACTATAATAGAGAAGACAAAGAGTCTCAACTGCCAGAGAGGCTGAGGAATTCAGCATAACACCCAGTGATGCCGAACGCGTGGGAAAACCGCCAGAGAAGCTGAAGAGTTACCATGATGATCAGGCAGAGCACTCGAGAGGTGGAGGATATCGACGTGGTGTGAGTATGCAGAGGTATTGCGCACAGTGCATGCACAAGGTGCACAGAAGCTATAAGTACACGGTACAGAGAAGAGATGTGGTGTCTGTTGTTGTTGGAGTTGTTGTTGTTGTTGTTGTTGTTGTTGAAGGTGATTCATGTGTGAAGAAGGAAGAGAGTGCAACAGCTGAATTGAACAGAAGAGGATTTGTGCAGTGAATGGACATGGTGCACAGAGCATGAAAAGAAGAAGAACAGATAGCGCAAGTCATGTGTGCAAGAAGGCAGTGAGGCAGACAGAAAAACAAAATGCAGCAGAACAATGATGAGTCTGGTAAGCCATTGTTGAAAATTATATCACTGTAATAAGTTTCAGTAGAAAAGATTTATATTTCAGGGAGGTTGGGAGGTGCTAGGGAGGACTGTTGTCCTCAGTGGTTCAAGTGGGTGCTTGAACACAGGGAGTTGTAGCTTCCATCTGGTGGCAGCCAGAAAAACCAGGGTGGCAGGGTTGTGCAAGGGAGAACTCTTGTTCTCTGTTATACAGGTTGGTTCTTGTATGATTGGAAGTTGGTGCTTCCATCCAGTTGGTGTTGGAAACACTCAGGGAGTTGGTGCTTCCTTCTAGTTGGTGCTAGAGAATCCAGGGAGTTGGTGCTAGAGAATCCAGGGAGTTGGTGCTTCCTTCTAGTGGGTGCTAGAGAAAATAGAGAGTTGGTGCTCTCAGTGAGTTGCACCTTGCAAAAACAGAGGCTGTAGCCTCATTATGAGTTGGTGCTCATATGTATGATAATGTAAAGAATGTAACTATTACTTATAATATAAAGAAAAAGAGGTTTTTACCCTGTATGGGTTTCCTCGGGAAATATCTGTCTCTGTGTTTCTCATATATGTGACTGATGCTGAATGTGCCATTGTTTAATTCCATGCATTATTGTGATCATCATTCAGTGCTTCTGCAGAGAGTTTAAAAGAAGCATAATTGTTTAAGCACGGTGACAACTGATTCACCCCCCCCTCTCAGTTGTCCAACAGATATTCTTGGGGTATCTCGTCCAAACAATAACTCTTTAAGAACTGAGACAAAGTTGTTGAAAACTTCATAAAAATGCAGGGAAGCTTTGTGCCTCCATAATGCTTGGTACCAAAAGGTCACATGGTTAAATTCAAAATTCACCTTCTTGCATATAGACAATTTAGAAAACTGATAGCAATGTGCTATCGCGAAAACCAAATAAGAAGACATAAATAATTTCTTATCCTTTTTATATTGAGACAATTGGGAAGACATTTTAATGGAAATCAACTTCCCCCAATAAAAAATATCCCGCTCCTTGATAGTAAAGTATAATATGTAAATAATAATAGTGGAAATGTTGGGAGTATTTTCTTGGCTCGTAACTCTAGTAAATAACCATGCAATTTCCCGAAATGGATTTTTGAAAAGGATGACCTGCAATTTGGTAATATCTTCAGGGATGGCCACAGGATTCTCCAAGAATTTAGGTAATATATCTAGGCCATTGTCATGTTTTTTCAAGAAGTCCCTGCAATCTTCACCTTTGAAGGTGAGTGTCGTCTCTGGGAGTTTCAACATTTACGGAATACTCAAGGAAAAAGAATGATGGGAGAATGGTCTTGGAGTTGAATCATCCGCTGGCTTGGTATATATTTCTCGCCACACCAGGCAACCAATTCCTTGCCATAAAAAAATTCAGGAACACAATATGCACGAGCAATTTTGGACGTCCAAATTACTTCCTTCTGAGCAGAAGGGGATGAATAATAAGAGTATGCTCTAGACCACTGAAAAACTCTGGTCCTCTCGTCCAAAAATGTTCAAAGTATCTTCATAGAAATGTTGTCGAACTAGTGTTGCCACAAGTTGACGGGAGCGTTCTTTTGATCCAGATATATTTGAAATGAGTGCTTGAGAGATAATATATAATCTTCTGCAAATCATGCTTTAATGTGCTTTAATAAAGAAATTCCTTGAACCCTTCAACTATTAATGACAATCTTTACGGGACCTGCATGATGAGTTATTAACATTAAACCACACTAAATGCGTCTTGGGAATAACGCGAAGGTGGCGAGGATGGACGGAAGAAAATAACATTTAGGACTTTTGTGAACTCGCCAACCTGCGAACCTGCCATTGCAAAAGGTTAAGAATTGGCTAAGTGTTGTAATGCAGTCGGTTGGACTGATAATAGGAGGGATGAGATACTTAGGAGCTCGGGGAATTGGATGGTCAAAATGTAGATCACAGATCGTTCGAGTACAAAATGTAGTTCATGAAACAAGGGATATGAAAGCTTGAAACCCGCCAACTCGAGAACCTGCGACTGGAAAAAACAGTTAAGTATAGAATAATGTGGCGGTCAGTCAGACTCATGATGTGAGAGTGTGGATGGAGATGAGGATCCGCGGGTATGCCAACCCGCGAACTTGTCGTTTTGGAAAAACGACTAAGTATAAGAACTAGAAAGGGAGAATAGAAGGGAAAAGAGAAAAGGGGAATTAGGGTAAGTATAGAAGAGGGAAAAGAAAAGGACAAAAGGAGTTGGGAAAATAGAGAAGGGGAGGGAAATTCCGGAAGTGGGAATTGATCTCAACACCTACATGAAGCTAGACGATGAAAATGGAGGAGAAAACCAATGGAACGCAAAATGCTTAACAATTGGAGGTATATAGATACAAGGTGTCTTTGTACAACAGGTTTTGGGAAAAAGGTTGTCCCTATGTACATGTCTTCAACATAAAAATAATAATTTAAAATGTATAAAAGATTTAAAATTATCAAAATGGGTTTATGATATTTATTATAATTAAAAATATAAGTTTTCATTTAAATAATTAAAAATACTAACGTATCTTCAAAGAAGGACAAAGGGAACGATGAAACAAATTTGGGTGGTTATGTTGTTCAAAGATCTAAATATTTTGTTTTTGGATGGAAAATGAATACTTCAAAAGGTATTCTAGAAAGGGTAAACATGAATGGATGTATGGTGGGAGGATGTCATGTAAGAGGTCGTGAAATTCCCATTCATCATCAAATCAATCTTTGGTGTTTTTTTTTTATCTTCCATGGACTATTAGAATATGAGGAAATAAAGGGTCATTGTTGTGTATCAGGATATAAATTTTCATGGGTCACCGATACAACTCAATTAGAGGTTGGAAACCATTGGTTTATATAAGATCTATAGGTTGGGAGCCATTGGTTTAACTCCCAGTGACAAGCCCTCAAGAATAGAGTTATAATCATAGTGCTTACAAAATTCACTTATAGAAGGATGGAACTCATTAACTCCCAATGACAAGCTCTCAAGAATAAAGTTCCTTCCACAGTGCTTACAAAATTCACTTATAGAAAGATGAGGAAAAATCTTCTAATTGAGATGATCATTGAAGCACCAATCCTCTTGAGTACTCTTTGTATGATTTCTCATTGTAATAATTCTATACACACAATTTGGTTAGAATATTCAAAACATGAATATTTGAATGGTTTCATGCCTCTTTTATTTAGGTTATAAAAGTATAAACATAACATGAGAAGAAATTCTATGGAGAGATTTAAGTTTTGGGGCTTGGAGTTTCGCTCTCTCTCTCTCTCTCTCTCTCTCTCTCTCTCTCTCTCTC
>ML794585.1:6697-51676 GCA_009831015.1 Picea engelmannii
CATGGCCGCCCCTTTTTTATAAACTATAACAACTTTTCAGTATTAATAACCCTTCCCTCAAATTATCCTTTAACCTATAATTAATATTTCTCTAACACTTATAAAAAATAAAAATTAAAGAAATGTATTCCAATCATTACATTAATAAGCCTTTATTAATATTCTATTAAAACTCTTACAATTAATATTTTATTTAAACTCTTACAATTAATATTACCCTAGCACTTATATAAAATAAAAATTTAAAGAAATTTATTCTAATTATTAAATTAATAAACCTTTATTAATATTGTATTAGAATCTTATAATTAATAATTTATTTAAACCCTAGAAATTCAAATTTCTTAAAATATTTTTAATTAAAACTTTCTAGGTTTTTAGAGTTGACTTCAGAATTTTCCACCACCTGTAGGTTCATTATTTATCTCTTCTCTTCAGATTCTTCTTTACCCAGGCTTAGATGTCCTGAAGATGGGTCCTAATATGGACTCGAAACATCGACTTTCGATAGTCAATACTGTGGTTCCTCTGAATCTTCTAAACAACTTGAAATAACCAATTTAGTTCCTCGGGATCAACATAAAAATGAATGGAAAATCGTGGCCTTCTATGGTTTATCTGCCAAAAGTTGTTTCTACCATTGTTTCCTCCTCTTCCCTGCTGAAGAAACTCATGTATAAAAGTAAAATTCTAATCAAAACATGAATAAAAATTTACCAATATATCACCAAACACTTTGCCTAAAACAAATTGAAATATTGGCTCTTTCAATTCAAATATAGGAGCACATGCAATCCATTCAAAATTCCTCATACAACAACCATAACATTTTCCAATCTGAACCATAATGTATTAGAATAGGGAAGTATAATGAAATTGGGAAAATGGGAGGAATTGTAAGGTATGCAAAGTGATTATGTGACGGGAAAATAAATATGAATATTGTTCTAAACAAAATGATGATTTAATCCTAACACATTCCCAACAACCACATCATCTACCTCATTATCTGCAAGTTACAACAACTTTGTTTTGACCCTTCATTCCACCTTGTCTCCTTATTCTTTTAAAGTATTTATAATAATAGAACATTGGGGAGAATAAAATGTTTTGGGATGGATGAGGGATTTATATTGTGAATAAAATGAAATAATGAATGGGAAAAGGAAATGATCCATGTTATTTATTTCACATTTATTAAATAGAAAACCTCATCATTAATCTTTGATTATTATCTTCTTTCCTTTTTTTATATGCCAATAACTGATTAAAATCAATTTAGCAAAATCAAAATGTATTCAAAAAACAATGGCTAACTTCCCAACCAACTTTTATTGAAATTCTATCAAATCAAATTCATCATGTAACATGATTTTACTATGCATCTTCTTGCAGAAGAAATCAATCAATTAAATTCATTACCATGCTATTGTAACATAAATTACATAGGTAAACATCAATAGTGAATTGTTGCAAGCAACTTCAAAAACAACAATGTTTGTCTTTGTAAACATAATAGGAAACCCTTCCATCATTCTCAATCACTGTAAGTAATATTAATCCAATAATTCCTAGGACTTTTCCATTGGAACTTATGTGAAAAAAATTTAGAGGTCGATTCTTAACAATAGGATGTACAAAACAACATATGACAACAGAGACAACCTCTACATTTCCTTGTGAAACCAGGATGTACTACAAGCTATCGAATTCCACACTATGTGAATGAGGATTTAGGGATGGGCCTTTTGCAAGACAATCAATTAAATAGCAGCTGAGACACATGAAATAATAAGGTTCTGCAATAATATCGACATTAACAACAGGTCAAAACCATGAGAATATAAGCTCTTATTATAAGCCCAAACATTTAGTCAATGGTTGAATATATGCACGGTGAGGAAGTAAACCACGACGAGAGAAGAATAAAAAACAAGGGTTTATAAATTATGTCAAGTCAAAAACATTTATGCACAAGACAAACCAACAGAGGAAAAATTGCTCGTTGTAGCCACCATGGATTTCCACAAATGCACCCACAATTTCATTATTGTTAGGATAGAATGTCAATGTAACAACAATTTTCACATAAATATGAAATTCCAGAACTTGTTAAAGTAGGTTGTCAAAACAAAAAACCAAATCCATGCTGGGTGTCTAGACCAAAATGAACTAACAACAATACACATAGTGCATCCATAAACATCCCAAACACTTGCATTTTAATTTTGTATATATTCCAACCCGTGACTAATTCCAAACAAAATCACATTTGTAAACATTCGACCCATTATCAATGATTGATACAACAACAACATGTCTACCATATCATATCCAACAACCCATTATTTCATTGCCAATATCACACATTATGTAACATGAAAACTCATATAGTTTCATCACAACCAGAATCTAAATGAACAGTGCCAAAGACAACCCAACACCTCATTTCAAAACCCATTATTTATACAGAAGGATGCGCATAAACTTAGGTCACCAACCATTATCATTTAAAGCTTCAACAAAAACCCAAAATCTCATAGTCTTCCATTTGAAAAAAATAAAAATACACACAACTTGTAGACTTCCAAAGCCAATATAGCGATTTTAATCAGGGCAGAGATAAAATATTTGATGCATGGAGAAGCCAAAAAAACCATACCTGAGAAAAATTTCTTAAGAACCTCAAGGAGCATGCAAAATCCTTGACAACAACCAAGAAATCTGAAACAATCAGTTAACAACAGTTCCCAAATTCCAAATGAAATGACATAAGAAAGGTGGCCTAGTTCGAAATGGGGAAAGAATGATGTGCATTTACTGTACGTCATTTCCACCACCTCCAAACATTTAATTCTTCCAACTACTCAGTCCACGGTGGAGCGCACTCAACCAAAACATCCACCACAGTACATAAAAAATTGACCATAATACATTGTATGCCATATAACATTTAACACTAATGTTATCTGCCCTAACACTAATTCCATCCACCATGCCATCGAATATTGCAACCAACACTTACATTCATATCCCACATTCATTTTAATAAAGCGTAATGACATTATATAATAGTTATGAACCATGTTTATACTATGTAACAAACAAGACTCATGTTTCTTGCACCATGGTTTGGATTTGCTCGGATTTGTATTTGAGAATATCATCAAAGATTGAATCTCTTCATATGGGATTAATATCCAATGTTGAATTAAAAATTGATTTGAAAGCCACTTTTAGCCCTATTGTAAGCACAAAAAAAAACATCAAATCTGTATGTAGTAAGACCTTAGAAGACCCTTTTTATTTTACACATATCATTTACTCTTTTCACCCGTCATTTATGAATAGAGCATGTCACCAAATTTAGACCATAAAACAAATATTGGAAATGATATTTACTCTTTTCACCCGTCATTTATGAATAGAGCATGTCACCAAATTTAGACCATAAAACGAATATTGGCAAAACTTATGTGCTTAAGTAGAGAGAATCATTTTCTTTACTTGTTTACAAGGGGTCCCACCTACTAGTTATTATTATCGATAACATAAATAATAATGCATTACAAATTGTTTGCAGGTAGGACTCGTGTTGTGCTTTTGTGCGTCAACAAAATGGCAACTCCACAGGGAAATCTTCTTATAAAATATTTATAACTCAAAATCTCTAGTTTAAACGAAATCAACAGGGTATATAACAATAGCAATCTAGAAAATAATAATGCAATAGGGGGGGAAAGATGAAATTTAAAGGATTCATGGACTGGGATTTCATGGAATAACTCATGGAAAGTGAAATGTATGAGGGGGTTTGGTCATGTTTGCACAATAACTATAGAAATCATGTCACATGATCGAATAATGATCCCTTAATCTTTGTTGCTAGTTATTTATGATATGCTCTTTATAAATCAGAATGGAGGGAAGAAAGGGAAAGTAGAAGGAGGGAAAAATAAAAAACCATCTAGAAAATAACAAAAGCGAAACTGAAAGAATATTCCACCAACACTTCAAAGAACAGTGTATCATAATATCTTAGTTGTGTGATTACTCATTACTGATCAACAATATTTACAGAAAAATGACTTAACTAATGGAAAAACTAATCCAGTTAACTTCATCTCGACAAAATATTATGCAATCAAAGTAGAACAGAAAAAGCGAAAGACAAAACTAAATAAACTAAAAACCTAATTTACCACCCTTTCGTAATTTTTATTTTTTTTGTCTGATTTATTTACATTTTTTATATATTTTTATTTATATACATGAAAAAGGGATGCAACTTTGTACTAAAGTGGGATGACACTTGGCGTAGAGGTATGCATCATCAGTTTTATATGTAGACTTCATGACTTGAAAGACTTTATGCAAGAAAAGCACACTGACATGCCAACCAACAGATGCATATGGTTGGGGAAAAATATCTACCAAGACCCAACAAAAATGATCAACATCCTTTAAAACATTCCAACCAACAATATGAGCTTTGAAAGAGTTAGTAGGATCAACAAATTCAGGTTTAGGGTTCAAGGTTTGAAAATTAAATATATGGTCAGTGTACTCATCTAACATATAAATGTCATCTTTTAGAATCTTCTCGTCAAAAATAGGATCATCATAATGCAAAGAAGATTCATATAAAGGAGAAAGCATAGGAATATTCTTAAACTCGTCATCGTCATTGAGGGAAAATGTATGCATGTCAAGAGGAGTATCAATGACGATATGATTGACTTCTTCTAAATGAAATAGTGGATTTGAAAAAACATTATGTATTTCAAGATCTTGATTAACTTCGTGAGGGTCTTTAAAATAATATTTGTCCCATGTATTAATAGAAACATAAGGATCCTCATCTACTTGATTTGACCTTTCATCATAACATGCTTCATCATAAATGGGATTACATAGATCAACATCAACTTTATTTGCATTGTCAATTACTTCGCTACATATATATGAATGAAATGTTTGGGATGAACTATGATCTTCAAGTCAAATTTGTCTTTTAGTTTCAAGAGAGGTGAAATTTGGCATGTAAGGAATGGATTGATTGATCAAATTATCATCAAAACAAGGAGATGGAGTATGTGTATCATGTTCATAATCAAAGCATGGATGTTCGACTTGAATTTCTTTATTGACATACTCATTTGGCCAAACGATGTTTTTGGGATGGTAGGGATTAACAAAAAGATCCTCAACCATGTCCTCAAAACAAAAATCATGTGAAGATATATCATCCCCTGAATCCTCTTCCTCACTTTATTTGGAATGATCATCAGGAACAGGGATATCAGGAGCAATGTTATGTAAGTCAAGATTACTTTCTTCACATGATTCATCCTCTAAGAGTGTTCTATCATATAGAACATGATTTTTCTCAAAATGATTTTTGAAAAGAGTATCATCAAAAGGAAAGGCATCAAATAAAGTTTCATGATTAGGGATAACATGATCAGATTCAAAAGAGCAAGACTCATTACAAACCCCTAAATTTCTTGATAAAATATCATGAGATGTGATATTATCTTCTCGACCAATAAGGAAGAGGTAAGGGTTTGCATGGTAAGCCTGCTTGGATTCTATGAAAAATACACAAGTTTATTGTGCATGAGGACCACCGCAAAAATAACATTGAGGAGGGTTAGGTGGAGAGGGAAATTAAAAAATGAATTTTGTAAAAATTGCTTCTCCTATCAATTTAGGATTAGGTGTTATGAACCTATACCAATCTCTTTCTTGACCACGAAGAGTAAGAGGAAAAATATCAGAAGAAGTGTAATCATCTTGGACCCCAATAGATTGAAAAAATTGGATAAACCCATTGACATGATCAATATAAGACTCCCATGGGTAACCTTCAAAAAGAGGACAACCAACCATGGACAGATTGGTAATCAAAACTAAATCTAGTTGGTGCATGATGCATTGTTGGTTGAAAGAGAGATGAACATTGAATCAAAACTGGAGAGAAACCATTGAACGGTATTCCCCAGTATGGTCACCAAATAAATGTTGAGGGAAAGGTATGGAGTACCTTACTCAATCATTTTCAAATATTGCTTGGCTAGAGTAAGATAGTTGGGAATGTCACCCAAGGTTTATAGCCTTAAACCAAAAAAACAATTTGATTCACAAGTAATAAGTACAAGGACACAATGTTGGTTTTTTTATTATATTTAATGTGAAAAAGAAGAAAGTGAAAAATATACATGTGTTATGTTCAAGATAAATAAACAAATGAGATGACAATCTGAAAATCAAGAAGAATAATACAAAAGTGAGACAAAATCAACAATCTATTTTTGTATTGATTTCATTCTGAGTTACAAAACAATCCTCTTTTCACACCCTTGTGAGAGTATGTACCAAGATCAGATTTAGAAGCCTCTAACGGGAACCATACAAAAAGATTCTGACAACATGAAAGGATTGTGACTAAAAATATGGATCAACTTGCCACAGAAGCATCATTATTTGACTCTGCAAAATATTCGCTGTCAGTTATGAAACTTAATCTACAAACAAATCAGAATGCACAGACTGCCTAAGATCAATGATCCACCTTTCAATAGAAGGCTACTAAAACATATGACTCAATCTTTGAATCTTGTTGCCTTCAATAAGATCCTACTATCAACAAGAGGGTTAAGATTCAAAGAAACTCAGAGTGAATGAAAATATTAATCTCATAAGTATAAGAGTAGACCTTATATCAGAATTTATTTCCTTTTCTCTCTCCCCCCTTTGTCTCTTCCTTTGTGATGAGCTTTTATCTCTTTCCAAGAGGTTGTGGTAGTTCCACTACCTTTTTAGTTAATTGTTAATTAACTTAACATAAATTTTGAGACAAGTAATAATAAATAAATAATAAATAATAAGGGTGTATTAAATAGTAACTAATAGGTGGGACCCCTTAACTATTATCCTAAAAAAAATTCCTTTTAATTATGATTCACTCCTTATTACTCCAACATTTAATTGAAATATTCCATCAAAAAAAAAATCCATGCAACATGCATTTAAAATTTCCCTTGTATCTCCCAAAATTATATATATAGTTAAAAATGTTTTGTCGTCCATAAAACATGTTGGTTGTCCAAAAATATGTATGTATCCATGATTCCCAAAATCAAACAAAATATTCGTCCATAAAACATAATTAAAACTGTCCAAAAAAAATGTCATAACAATCAAAATCCATATTTATTATGAGAGGTTGTCTGCCTCTTTCCAATGCTTGCTACTTTCTCTGATTTTTCCGCTGATTAAACTTTTGCAACAACAAGGGGATGATTTCACTAATGACATGAGACTGTACATCCTTTTGATGTGCATGTGAAGTGACTGACTCTGAAGAGTCCTTAGATGAATTGGAGGAGGAATCCACTTTCTTACATTTATCTGTTGTAAGCTCAGGGATGGCAGTCTTCAATATTTTTCTAGCATGGGAAGATTGGACGGGTGAGATAACATGGTCAACTTCGACATGTTGGTTCGATGGTGGTGGAGGAGGTAATGGTAACAAGACAATGGGCCAACCGTGATGATGAACTACAGGTTGTCGGACTACTTCTTTCCACCCATCATTTATGGGAACTTCTAGTTGTAGAGGTACATGGGCGACGACATGGACATTGAAAAAGCTCAAGCAAGGTTGGAAAGGGGGTATGTCAGGCCTAGAGTGAGGCTTCAAGACTACTTGGCCAACCAGGTTAAAAAAACCATCTTGAAATAGTTGATTTAGTTCATAAGGATCAACATCAAAATGAATGGAAAATCATGGTCTTCTATGGCCTCTCTGCCAAAAGTTGTTTCTACCTTTGTTTCCTGCTCTTCCCTGGTAAAGAAACTCATATCTAAAAGAAAAATTATAATTAGAACATGAATAACAATTAAACAATCCATAATTAAACATTGTGCCTAAAACAAATTGAAATATTGGCTCTTTCAATTCACATACAGGAGCACATGCAATCCATTCAACATTCCTCATACAACAATTGTAACATTTTCTATTCTGAACCATAATTTATTAGAGCATGGAAGTACAATAACATTGGGAAAATGGGAGGAATTGTAAGGTATGCAAAGTGATTCCATGACGGGAAAATAAATATGAATATTGTTCTAAACAAAATGAGTATTTAAGCCTGACACATTCCCAACAGCCACATCATCAACCTCATTATCTGCAAGTTACAACAACTTTGTTTTGACCCTTCATTCAACCTTTTTTTTAAACTCTTTATAATAATAGAACATGGGAAGAATAAATGTTTTGGGATGGATGAGGGATTTGTATTGTGTGTAAAATGAAATAATGAATGGGAAAAGGAAATTATCCATGTTCTTTATTTCACATTTATTAAATAGAAAATCTCATCATTAACCTCTGATTATTATCTTCTATCCTTTTTTTCATGCCAATAACTGAATAAAATCAATTTAGCAGAATCAAAATGTATTCACAAAACAATGTCTAACTTCCCATCCAACTTTTGTCGAAATTCTGTCAAATCAAATTCATCATCCAACATGATTTTATTATGCATCTTCTTGCAGGTCAAAATCAATCGATTAAATTCATTACCATACTATTGTAACATAAATTACAGAGGTAAACATTGACAGTGATTTGTGGCAAGCAACTTCAAAAACAACAATGTTTGTCTTTGTAAACATAATAGGAAATCCTTCCATCATTCTCAACCATTGTGTTAGTACTGAGAGTCACCCTCAGATTGAGGGAGGATAAGCCCAGTACCCATCAGAAATTTTGTTGGATGTTTGATTTATGAATGGAGGTCAAATGGACTAAACTTGATACAGGAATGATTTCAACACAGAGATTGGGCAGGCAATGCACAGGGAAGTGAGGTCCTCATTAACTTCGGTCAATGAATTGAGTTTAAGGGCGAGAAGAAGGAAGAATTAGTGATAAAGTGGACAAGTCTTCTATGGCCATTCGACCTTCAAGCAGCCTGGTGAAGAAAAACTCAAGCTCAAGAATTCTCTTGAACTCAAGTTTAAGACACTGAAATATGTCACAGGAACACAGTCACAACAACATAATGATCAAACCTACATCACAATGAAACTACAACAACTCTATTGGATCCTCCATGCCCGATCCTTTCAGCATAAGAGGGAATAAGACAACAAAGAAGCTGACTAAAACTGGCCACAACAATACTGTAATGAAACCTACATTACAATAAAACCACAACCCTTGACTGGATCCTACATGCCCGAGTGTTTTAGCACAGTTTGAACAAAGAGGTGAAAAGAGGTTGACTTCTATTAATGCGAAAGTCTCAAATTTGATACATAACCAGAGAACATCTTCGACATCAAAACATTACAAAAATAGGGAGCTCTTCTCAACCAGTTGACGACCATAACAAAATATCAAATTGAAATATTTATACTTAGAACTGTCCATGACTATCAAGAGTGTGACCTGGCACTCTCAATCAAAGATTTGCGTCTGAGAAATATTATCTCAGACTGTGCATGTATCCTCTTGTCAGACACAAATTCAGCTCGACATGGGCTTGCAAGAAAATATGTCCACAGGGGTACCACAGGCTGACGGTCTAGTCCCCACGGTCGGACCTTCCATGATTTCCATTTATGGAGTGAAACGAGGTTTCAACCACCACTCCCTCCTTCCATTAACTGCCTTTTATTGAGAACACCATGAGACTTAGTGTTGGGGGACAACCATGTGTTGTCCTTGGATAGGATGTTATATAAACAAACGATTGTGGAGCTGTCCAAAGCGGTTTGGAATCACACCTCTTTTGGGCCCGCAATCCACCGCCTTCTACCATGTATCACTTTTTCCAAACCATGGTTTCAATTGCGAGACTGCTCAATAATTTTATCGATCGAGCAAGTTGCGTCCCCACAATGAAGTGTGGTCGTTGATCTGGTCATGGTCAAAGATCTTGGCACAGCTGCTAGATTTGGCGCCACCATTGGATTTTATCCGCCTGTCAACTTTAGGGTCTGCTAAAACTGTGTCTTGGGGGGGGGGGATACCTTCTCCTTTTGCCCTTACATTCATTTGACCCAGGGATATGACCTCACATAAATATGTGATTATGGGCGCGACCAAGAGTGGTTTGGGACCAAACTTCTTTTCTCCTTGCAATTCACCACGATCTACCATGTGTCCCTTTCCCAATACCATGGTTTTGATTATGGGCCGCTCTCAATATTTTAAAACCTGAGCATCTTCCAACCCCACAATCGAGTGCAACCATTGATCTTTCTATCTCGAATGAATCTTCTTGATTAACGACTCAGATCTGGCGCTTTCGAACCGACGGATCGGATCTACCCCTTTTCAAACCAAAGGTCCATATTTGCTTCGTGATTCGAGCTTCGTAGTTTTCAAATCTCAAACCTCAATTTTCCCCAGCTAATTTTATCCAAATCTAAGGATCTGATGACGCATGGCTTCCACAAATCAATGGCTTAGATCCTTTTGGGTCTCCAGACTTCGAAAAACTCAAAACTCAAACTTGCTCTGGCCCCACTCGCTTTTGCCTGAATCCATGGATTTGATGACGCGTGGCCTCCATAGATCAATGGATGAGATCCTTTCAGGTCTCTTGATCCAGGTGGATATCGATGGCCACCCACCTTCTCCAACTGGCCCAAAACATGTTTCTGGCAATTTTGGTAATTTACTATTTTTAGCAGTTTTTAACTTCTCGGGACCATTTTGAGGCCCTAAATGATGTTTTTTGAGAAAACAGGGAGCAACGGGGATCATATATCAATGTTTCTCACCCAAAATATGTATTTCTCGGATAGATATTTCCAACGAGCTATTGAGCACCCCAAACAGAGATCGTATGCAAAAGTTACACCCCTGGGAAGTTGACGTATCAACTACCCCTATCGGGGCCCACAAACCTTTTGGCTTTTCATCTTCTAGGGTTAGGGTTTTGGATTTTACTTATGTTAAAAAGGCCTTCAGAGCCTCATTGTAATCATCTTCTCACGGATGCGAGTAGCCGTCACATCTCTTCTCAGAGATAAGCTACCACCATTCTAGCGAGTCTTTCACTCTGTATTTTACAGTCTCTGTACAGTTATTTCATTAATAGAAATCGTGTATTATTGTATGTCTGTGACTCTTGTTATATTTTTGCTATATCTCTGTTATATCGTTGTCTCTCTTGCAATATCTCTGAATATTTCTGTGTTATATCTCCACTCTCATTTCGTGTCGAAAATTATCCAGATCATCTATGGACTTCGAAAAATTCAAATCTCAAACCTTATTTTCCTCCAAGAAAATCCTCCGAAGTGATGGATCAGATGATGCGTGGCCCTGTCGATGGGTGGTCCAGATTCATTTCTGGATTTCGTCACTTCGACGCTTTGGGACTTCGACACTTCGGTGCTTCAGGACTTCGACACTTTGACGACTTCGACACTTCGGTGCTTCGGCACTTTGGAGGCTTTGACACTTCGACACTTCAAAGACTTCGGGACTTTGGGTTTCATCCCTTTGGCTCTTTGGGACTGTTTGATGCACAACTCGCGCAATCCTCCGAAGTAAAATCCCCAAAACGCTTGATCTAATGACGCATGGCCCTCTTGATTTAGACGGTCAAGATTCACTTCAAGACCCTTAGTACTTCAAGGATCCCAACTCTTCGGGAGTTTGGGCTTCGACTCTTCAGGAACTTTATGCACTTCTCATTTCAAATCTTCTGAAGCCCATTTCCACGAAACCTTGGATCGGTTCCCACCTGTCCCCTTTAATATCTATGGCTCATGCTCGCTTCGGGTCTAGGAACTTCGAACTTTTACTCTAGCGCTATTCTTTGCGCAACGTTGAGATTTCAGACGCCCGTGAGCCGCTAATATGAACTTCGCATGGAATTCCCGCCATTGAAAACTGAACTTGCCTGTTTTCTTGATTCGAGTCCATAACATACCACTTTTAGTGTTATGCTTTGTGCTCATGGCTGCGACCTGTGTGGACAAGGACCTGGACAACCTGTTGTTGGCTGGGGAAAATGGGGAAACCAGTGACTGCGACAAATGGGATGAGTGTTTATCCTTAGAGAAAAATAGAAAAGGATTCGGGCCAAGATTTATTTCAGGTAATACCTCAAGGGAAACCAGGGCGCTCAAACAAAAGGGGCATACAAGAATGGCTTTAACAGTCGAATGAAAAACTTCAAGATCTATCCTGCGAAAAGCAGAGAGAGAGTGAAAATATCCAGACTTAGGTATTCACAAAAAACCCATACGACTCTTGACAACCTTATGTGATAACACACTGTAAGTAATATTAATCCAGTAATTCCCATGACTTTTCCATTGGAACTTATGATAAAATTTGCAGGGGTTGATTCTTAACAATAGGATCTATAAAACAAATTATGACAACAGAGACAACCTCTACATTTCCTTGTGAAACCAGGATGGACTACAATCTATTGACTTCCACACTATGTTAATGAGGATTTAGGGACGGGCATTTTGCAAGATAATCAATGAAATAACAGCTAAGACACATGCCAGAATAGGGTTCTGCAATTATAATATCAACATTAACAATAGGTCAAAACCATGAGAAGACAAACTCGGATTATAAGCCCAAACATTTAGTCAATGGTTGAACATATGCACAGTGAGGAAGTAAACCACGAAGAGGGAAGAATAAAAAAAGAGGGTTTATAAATTATGTCAAGTCAAAAACAATTCTACACAAGACAAACCGATAGAGGAAAAATTGCTAGTTTTAGCCACCACGGATTTCCCCAAATGCACCCACAATTTCGTTATTGTTGGGCTGGAATGTCAATATAACCACAATTTCCACATAAATCTAAAAGTCTAGAACTTGTTAAAGTAGGTTGTCAAAACACAAATCCAAATCCCCTTGCTCTGTTAGCAAGAAAAACCCATTATGGTTATGAGACAAATCCATGCTGAGTGTCCAGACCAAAATGAACTAACAACAATATGCATAGTGCATCCATAAACATCCAAAACCCTTTCATTTTCATTATGTATCTATGCCAAACCCGTGAGTAATTCGAAACAAAATCACATTTGTAAACATTTGACACATTATCAACGAGTGATACAATAGCAACATCATGTCTACCATATCATATCCAGGTACCCATTATTTCATTGCCAAGCTCACACATTATGCAACATGAAAACTCATATAGTTTCATCACAACCAAAATCTAAATGAAGAGTGTCAAAGACAACCCAAGACCTCATTTTGAAACCCTTTATTTATATAGAAGGAGGTGCACAAACTTAGGTCACCACCCATTATCATTTCAAGCTTCAACAAAAACCCAAATCCTCACAGTCTTCCATTTGAACAAAAGAAAAATACACATAGCATGCAGAATTCCAGAGCCAATATGGAAATTTTAATCAAGGCAGAGCTAAAAAATTTGATGCACGGAGAATCCAAAAGAACCATGCCTGAGAAAAGTCACTTAAGAACCTCAAGGAGCACACCAAATCCTTGACAACGGCCAAGAAATCTAAAACAATCAGTTAACAACAGTGCCCAAATTCCAAATGAAATGACATAACAAAGGTGGTCTAGTTCGAATTAGGGAAATAATGATGTGAATTTACTGCACGTTGTTTCCACCACCTCCAAACATTTAATTCTACCAACTGATTAGTTTACGGTGGAGGGAACTCATAATATAAACCAAAACATCCACCACACTACATAAAACATTGACCATAATACATTGTATGCCATATAATATTTAACACCAATGCTACCCACCATGTCATCGAATATTGCAACCAACACTTACATTCATATACCACATTCATTAATAAAGAGTAATTCCATTATATAATAGTTATGAAACATGTCCATACTATGTAATAAACAAGACTCATGTTTCTTGTTCCAATATTTGGATTTGATCGGATTTATATTTGAGAATATCATCAAAGCTTGAATCTCTTCATATGGGCTTAATATCCAATGTTTAATTAAAACTTGATTTAAAAGCCACTTTAGCCCCTATTGTAAGCGCAAAAAAACACATCAAATCTTTATGCAGTAAGACCATAGAAGACCGTTTTTATTTTATGCATATTAAATATTTTTTTCGCCCGTCATTTATGAATAGAGCATGTCACCAAATTTAGACCAAAAAAAAAATCTTGGAAAAACTTATGTACTTAAGTAGAGGGAATCATTTTCTTTACTTGTTTACAAGGGGTCCCACCTACTAGTTATTATTATCGATAACATAAATAATAATCCATTGCAAATTCTTTGTAGGAAGGACCCGTGTTGCGCTTTTGTGCGTCAACAATCACCTTCCTTTCCTTCATCGGCCATCGACATTTTCTCTTGGAAGAATATGAACTTCACACTAAATCTGTCGATGTTTGATAATCGACCATCGACAATTAAAGATGCCTCTTGACCAAACTTCAATACTTCGCCAAAATTATCGAACCCTGACCATCGACCATCGATGATCGGAGATTTATGTTGACGAACTGAAAACTTCACCAAATTTCGTCGATCCCCAACTATCGGCCATCGATGATCTCAAGTGTCATTTGGTTGAACTTCAACACTTCGCCAAACTCATCAATCCCTGATCCATTGGATATCGACGATCTCAAATGTCAATTGGTCGAAATTCAACTCTTCTCCAAGATCTTCGATCCCTTATCCATCATTTATCAGTAATCTCAGAGGGATAATTCAACACTATGACAAACTCGTCGATTCTCAACCATCAGTCGTCGACGATCAAAGGTTTATGTTGATGAATTTCAATGCTTAGCAATTTTCGGCCAAAACCCAAGTGACTATAGGTCGTTGATCTCCCACTCAAACTAATCTCGACCATTCATTTTCTTCGACTTCCAAATGGACGAAAATGACCATGGATCGTCTATCTTCCTCATTTTCAAATCACTAAAATCAATCTGAGTCATTGATATGAAAACATTGTCAAATGTTGAAAACATCAATCTGGGTTGTTGATCTCAAGATCGAACATGATCTTGGTTGTCCATTCTTTGAAATCTTCCCTACGCTACAACGACCATTAAAATACAAAATTTTCAACCTTCCAAGTTAAATTTGTCTCTGCAACTCTATAGATAAAATCCATTAAACTTCTTAGACAATCTTGAATCATTTAAACTCGAATTTGGTCACGAATTTGGGGTTTTCTCTCTAATTTATTTGTTTTTCTCTAAATTCACATAGTTTGGAATCTACAATAGAAAATCTGTCTAATTCACACTCATTTCATCCCATACCATTCCAGTGTTTGAATCAGAATCTCAGATAGCAATATGTAACGTACCCAAACACCCATGGGCTTGCCACGCTACCTCAAAAACGCACTTCTTGAACCAATTTTGAATTCTGATAACATTCAATTAACAAAGAATCATGAAATAATCACATGCAATAAGAAAGATTCATGCTAAACCATCCAAGAAAGGAACAACGTGCCATGCACAACAAATAACCAACAAGCATGCACACGAAAATACATCTCAGAGATAAATGAATACACAACATAGTATAAATTATGCAGAAAACATAGAGAGCACTTATCTTTAATTAAACCATCACCAATTGGTTGTAGACCAAGGACGTTCCTCCCAACCATGGACATTGTTGTTCCAATTCTCAACAAAAATTTCACCCCTGAGCCAGGGCTATGAATCCACAAGGATGGGTTCTAGGACAAAGATAAAACACACAACAGTTGGCTAATTAGCTCTCAGGTTTTCCCAACCACACAACAATCCTAATTTCCATCGCTCTTTCCCCTTCATCCTTCACAACCCAAAGAAATGAACCCCTTTCTCTTCCATGCAGTCCCTTAGGTTGTTCCATTTCTCTCGAGGGATCCAGTTGTTGGATTACTAAGAGGGGGGGTGAATAAGTAATAGACCAATGTAATCCTTTTTAACCATATAATGTTAAGTGTTATATCAATGTAGCATTATCATCCAATAATTGCAGAGTAAATAAACAATGAACAAATGAGCAATCATACACATACATAGTACACCAAAGTTTTTACGTGGAAAACCAAAGCGAGAGAAAACCACATAATGTTTTTTCTTATATGTCTTTAAGAATTACATTCATTGGAAGCACCAACTTCCTTTGTTTTCCAGCTACAACTAGAAGGAGGCTCCAACCCCCTAGTTTTTCAGGATACATCCCGAGGGAAGCTCCAACTCCCCAATTTGCTGGCTACAACCAGAAGGAGGATACAACCCCCTATGTATTCTTTCTACAACCGAAAGATAGCTAGAAGCACCTGTCCTTGCCCCATCCAACCGCTCTGACGTAGAAGTAGAATGATGGAACCACTATCACACTATCACTATGAGATATACCACTGTAACAACCTGTGCCATTGACCTGTAGCCAACCAACCTGTAACAACCTATAATCAACATGTACCATACAAAAGTGTATCAACCATGCACCAACCTATACCTCAAACTATACCATCAATGAGTCCATCAACCATGCATCAAATATGTACCAATCATGCATCAAACACACATAAACTATGACTTATCAAGATGTACCAACATCATCAAATATACACCTCATGTATGTGCCAAATCATCAACTACTTATCTCAACCATGTACCCAACATGAACCTCAACCAAAATCTCTCATCAATTTCATCATCCAAATCTGATTTGTAACTCTGTAATAGACCTGGTGTATATGATCACATACCTTATTGAATTATGGCTTATTCTAGAGAGAAAACTTGTAGAGCGTTCCCCGCACAGAGTATTTGTTGTATGGATCTGAAAATTGTACACAGAATACTATAGACTATACTCTAACCAATAAATTTGGTCTTACTAAATTTGGATCTGTTATGAAGAATTTATGACGTTTTTACCTGAAACACATGTTTTAGACTAGTTTCAGGACTAGCCACAAACCCTATTTTCCACGGAGTGTAACTCCAAAAATACAACGACCCACAAGTTTAAATTTGTATCACGACTACTTGGATATGTTTCCTCAACGACCTCCCAATTTCACGGTCTGAATCATTCTATAAAAAAATTTATTGCGAAATTGGTGAGATGACCTGTAAATAACATACCTTAGAAAGCATCATCAAAATAATTTATCCTCCCTTGAATTTCGGCCTTCTTTACTTCACCTTCCCTCTTAAATTCGGCTTAGATATCCTTTGGTTACCTCATTCACTTGTAGATATTCAATATGCTCAAGTGTGATTAAAAATGAGAGACCCTTGCCTCTTATTTATACTTTCATGTAGCTTCCTCAAGGGGTTACCTTCAAACCATCTTAACCCACTTTCCTTATTTTAGGGCTAACCCACTTCTAACCACTTGTCCATTTAGTAATTTATTCATTAAATATATTATTTAAATAATTTATTTTGTATCCACTTTGACTTAATATTACACTCATCACTTCACTTTATTATTTAAATTACCTTCTAACCATCTTAACCCACTTTCCTTATTTTAGGGCTAACCCACTTCTAACCACTTGTCCACTTAGTAATTTCTCCATTAACTTTATTATTTAAATAATTTATTTTGTATCCACTTTGACTTATAGTACACTCATCACTTCACTTTATTATTTAAATAATTTCTTCTTTTCCACCACTTTGACTACTTTGACCTTTTGGGGCTTCTAAATGACTCATAAGGGTTCTCCAACTTCACATGGCCACAACTCTCTAACCATGAGGAGTCATGTGACGTTCCACATACCACCAGAAATGGCATGACATGTACTATCCATCTAGAATATTCTTACCTGCGGATATATCAAAAATCATATGATTTTCCATCAAACAAACTTGGGTTAGTTACCCAAACCTTTGTCCTACCGGACTTTCTTCAAGGGTTGACATCAATGAAAACCAACCCAATTAATGAAAAATCTCTCCCTTTGGAATTGATGGCATTGATTCCATTGATGGCACAGATAGAACTGTATGTTTTCACCTAATATATCAAGAAACACATTTTTGTGGACGTAGCCCTAGCGAGAGGGTGAACCACGTATATCATGTTTTTCTTTGTGGTTGATTCTGTGTTATTTGTTATTTTTTATATTGTTATTGCATTGTTGTGTCTCCTCTTAAAGATTAGAGATATAACTAACTTCCCGAAGTAATCTTAATAGTGGTAAAGAATATCTAGGTTATCTTGTGTTATTGTTCTGGAATCATCCTGCATTTCCTCTGGTTGTAGACACATGTGTCCTGCAACCCCCTATTGCTACTTCAGGTGAGTCTTCATCTGCTTCGCAGGTGTTGCCGAAAGGTCCATTAGTTAGGGTTTGTTGGTGCATTGTTAGAGTTGAACCAAATAATCTTGTTTTATTCCTTCTTGTACTCTTAACCAAATAATATTTAGAAATCGTGGTTTCCTTCAAATCTTCCCACTATTTGGGATTCAAACTGCTCTCCCTATCTTTTCCATCTAAGATTAATTTTCTGAATTTATGTTTGAAATTATTCATCAAAATTCTTATTCTATGTTTGTAATATTTAGTGGATATCCTTCCACCAATAGTCTCAAAAACATTTTCCATTTTTTGTATCACTTGATCAACATTTCTTGGATCTTGATATAAAAACTTGGATTTGGTAACATCCAAATGAGACATGATTCTTGTGCCCAACTATGAGGCCCATCTTGTATCATTTTTTCTAGTAGGATGGACATATTTACCTCCACCAAGTAAGTTTTCTTCCCTTTTTATCATCTTTCTTTGGCTTCCTTTTTGTATAATTATACACAACTTGACTAATTCTTCGTCTTGTCGTGAAAGTTGATACATCTTCAGAACCAGAATTGTGTGGTGAAAATCCAATGAGATTGGTAGATACATTAGGTGTAGCTTATAACACCTTGCTTGGAAGATATGTAATTGGTGTCTATTTTATGGAAGAAGGATGAATTGGCTTCTCATTGGCCTCAACATGTGTGGCACTAGGTAGCTCACTAGTCTCCTCACATGTGCCTTCAAATCTTTGTTTTAATCTTAAATAATGTTCTCACAAATTTGATGGTCCATATATCAATATTTTAGGAATCTCTTGGTCATGATCATGTGATAAAATAGGTTGTTGATCATTGGTATTGTCTTACTCCTCTCCATGTATTGATCTACCAATGTGTTGGATTCTACAAGTTGGCAGCAATATGTCTTTGCTTTCCCTTTGTTTCTGCTAATTTTCTGTACAATCCAAATTTCCCCTATAAAACATAAAACTTATCAAATTAGTATTGAAAGCATATATGACCTCAATCAT
Source organism: Picea engelmannii (assembly GCA_009831015.1). Taxonomy (NCBI): domain Eukaryota; kingdom Viridiplantae; phylum Streptophyta; class Pinopsida; order Pinales; family Pinaceae; genus Picea; species Picea engelmannii. Next base: position 26,057 of record ML794585.1, read on the forward strand.
TAAATAGATAATACAAAAATTTCATGAAATATGCATAGAAGTGAAAAGGTTAGAGTAACTACTTACTTATTTGCTAAACCAAGAGATAATAAATATTCTTCACTTCTTGTGACATGTTCTTTACAAAGACACTCGTATTTTGTCACGTTTCCACCATTGCTAGTGTCACTTTTGTGCTTTGAGCCCTTATTCTTCATAGCCTTTATGTCCAACATTTCACATAAAAAATATCATTAGTGCATAGACATACAAAGACTAGTGTGTGTGTGTGTGTGTGTATTATCATCTCCCTATAATTTCAATGATAAGAAATGCAACTTATAAAATAGAAATCATAACACTTCAAATGATTAAAATCTCACTGAGTTGGTCCTTTGTTGGCACAGGGGCAGACCCGAGGTTCACTCCAAGAGTGCACCAACAAGCCCAATCTACTGGCCCTTTCGGCAGCACCTGCAAAGCAGATGCAGTCTCACCCAAAGCAGCTATGAGGGGATTGCAGGACAGAGATCTCTACAACCAGGGGAATATCAAGTGGATCTAGTAGAACAACAACACAATATGTACTTATCACTTATCAAGCTAGATCTACCATGCGCAGTTATAGATCTGATCTAACACAACAATGCAAATAACAATATAAAAACAACAGAGATCAAAGAATCAATCACACATCCACAACACAAAATATACATGGTTCACCCTCTCTCTAGGGCTACGTCCACAGAACTGCGATTATGATTTATTAAGGAAAAGCATACAGTTCTTGTCTGCGCTCTCAGCTAGCAGATCTTCTCTCTTCTCTCTCTTTCTCTCCCTTTCCTGCGCACCCAGCTACAGGACTTGATCTTCACACACAGCTGAAGATCTTACAATACCAGAAGGCTGTCTCTCTCAACACTTCTCTCTCTCAATACAATAATCTCTCCCACAACAATAGAGCTAGATCAACAACAATATCATAACAATACTCAATGACCAACCCGACCCAGGTCCTCTTGACCTTTATTTATACATTACAATACTCACTGACAGCCTTAGGCTGAAACCTAAGTGCCAAAAACCTAAATACCAAAACCCTAGGTGATTAAAACCCTAGGTCAACTTGACCTGCTTTTTCTGGGCTTCGCTAGCCTGTCTTTCCTTCCTTCTCGCGCGGTGCTCTAAAGAATCCAATGGTAGCTTTTACCACTTTTTGAGTTTTCCTTGATCCATCTCCCTTGTTGATCTATCATCCTCGATCTCCTCATCCAACAGCTTGATTTTCCACACTTTGCTCCATATTTTCTGCTCTTTTGCTCACTTCGACCCAGTGACAGTCACTGTGTCTCCCGTGAAGCTCGCTTTTACCTTTTCTTCCTTTTTCTTTGCTTCCTTCCATAACCAAGGGCCAACATGCCCCCAACACTCACTTGTGACTCGCCCCAAGGCACTTCGGATCTTTTTCCTCTGTTTTTCTTCGACTTGGATTGCACAGTGCAACCTTTTCTTTCTGCTTTATGCCTCTTTTCCATCCCTGTGCAAACTGTCTTTTCTGTGTCTGGTACCCAGTTTCAACTGCACCTAGTACCTATACCATTTTCCTCATGTCTTTACTTAGAGTTGTCAGGCAGCTAGTTTTCATAGTACAACTTCATCCGACTCCCATTCACCAATCCTTCTTTCCATTCTCCCTTCAACGTCTTCAGTTGCACAACTCCTCCTTCTGTGGCATAGGCGATCTCATATGGTCCAAGCCAATGCGTTCTGAACTTCCGAGGGTGTTTTATGAAATTACTATTGTACATCAGCACTAAGTCACCTTACTTGAATGCCTTCTTCTTGATGTGCCTGTCATGATAGGCATTCTCTCTCTCCTTCTGAACTTGTTGATGGAATCCTACAATGAATCTGTCTTCTTTCAATTCAACCAACTGTGCAAGCCTCTCGTGAACAGAGTAAGTGTCATCCATGTCTATGAATGTAGCAATCCTTAAGCTTGGTACCAGATATTCCATCGGTACAATAGCTTCAAGACCATAAACCAATTTGAACGGGGTCTGCATTGTTAATTTCTTGCAAGTGGTTCTATAGGCCCATAGTATTGTAGGTACTCTTAGATCCCAGTCATCCTTGTTCACACTGCAAATCTTCGTCAATTTTGTCTCCAATATTTTGTTGAATGCTTCGACTGTCCTGTTTGCTTGTGGATGATAAGGTGTAATCCTCTGATGGTGGACTCCAAATTCTTCATTCAGGGCTTCAACTGTCTTATTGATGAAGTGTGTGCCTTGATCGCTCATAAGGATCTTGGGGCATCCAAATCTAGTTATTATGTCATCAAATATAAAACGCGCAGTTGTAGTTCCACTACAGTCCTTGACTGCTCTAGCTTCAACCCATCTACTTAAGTATTTGGTTACAGTAATAATGTACCTTGCTGCTGTGCACTTTCCTGGTGGGTTTATAGGTCCCATGAAGTCAATGGCCCACTTTTCAAATGCTTGTAGGGTCATCTGTGGTGTTAATGGCATTTCGTCTCTTCGGGATGGTTTTCCAACTCTCTGGAATACATCACATGCTCTGGTATATTCTTTAGCATCTCTGTGTAAGGTAGGCCACCATATGCCATCTCACAAAACCTTATGCGCAGTTTCTTTCCCTGCGTAATGTCCTCCTGCAATTCCCTCATGAGCTTCTGCGAGGATCAGTGGTCGCTCTGTCTCCATAACACACCTTCTTAGTATCTCATCAAACCCCATTTTGTATAGGTGACCAGCGATTAGGGAAAAGTCTGCAATGCGCACTACTAGTTGTTTCTTCTAAGGGATTGTATACTCACTTGGAGCCATTCCTGTTAACAGGAACTGGACTATGTCTGTGAAGTGGTCATCAATCTTTCTAATGGTGAGAAGTTGTGCATTCGACAGTGTGTCTTCCAAACTGGTGGGTTCTTCGCCATGCTCCAACCTCGACAAGTGGTCAGGGCCCTTGTTCATTCTTCCTGGCTTAACTATGATTTCAAAGTCATATTCTTGAAATAGCAAAAGACATCTGTAGATTCTCCCCCCCAACATTGGCTTGTTGACTAGGTACTTCAACACGGAGTGATCAGTAAACATTTTAAAGTGTCCTCCCAACAAGTAGTGGCGGAATTTTTGTAGCGCATACACCATGGGTAACCATTCTCTCTCGGTAGTGGTGCAGTTAATCTCAGCTGAAGATAGCTTCCTGCTGGAAAATGCTAATGAATGATCAATGCCCCCTTCTCTAGGTTGTGCCAATACTGCTCCTAATGAAATATAAGATGCATCGACATGCACATTAAACTCCTTGTTCCAATATGGGAAAACCAAAATGGGCACAGTGACCATCTTCTATTTTAGTGTGTCGAAGCTCTGTTGGCATTCATCTGTCCAGCCAAATTGAAAGTCCTTCTTCAACAGTGTCTTCATCGGTGCTGTAATTTGGGCATATCCTTTGATAAATTTCCTATAGTATCCAGTATGGCCTAGCGCAGTGTGCAGTTGTTTAACTGAGGTAGGTGGTGTCAAATCAACTATAATTGCAATCTTTGATGGATCAACCAGCAATCCTTGCTTGCATACAATATGGCCTAATAGTACCCCAAACGGTGAGAAGAAGATGCACTTCTTCATATTTAAAGCAATTTGACACTGCCTGCATTTATCCAACATTAGCCTTAAACATTCAATGTGGTTTTTCAACAAACTAAACACAGCCCAGTCATCAAAATATGCTTCTAAAAATTTATGCAGAAATTCTTTGAATGCTTCAACCACTACCAAGGAAAATATGGTTGGTGCGTTCTTCAGTCCAAATGGCATTATTGTATATTGGTAGGATCCCCATTCGGTGGAAAACATGGTCTTGTGGCGATCCTCCTTAGCGATCCAGATCTGATGATATCCTGAAAAGCCATCTGTAAAAGAATATACCTCCTGGCCTCCCACGTCGTCTAATACTTCATCTGTGAATGGTGTAGGTAAAGGGTCATGCAAACAAGCATCATTCAGCTTCCTCAGATCCACAAATATCTTGATCTCACCTTTGGTATTCTTATCCTATACTACCATAGGGTTGTTCCACTCCGACTCTTTGACAGATTCAATAATCCCTGCCTCCAACATTCTGTTGAGCTCAATCCTTACTTTTTCCTTGTATTTCAGGTTCAACCTATAGGGTCTTTGCTTGATTGGTTTCGCACCTAGTTTCAAAGGTATTCTCATCTCACCCATAGGTCCTTTGATTCCCTTCATATCAGTAAACTTGGTCAGGAACAAGTCCTGATATTTGTGCAACAGTTCTGTAATCTTCTCAATGGTAGCAGCATCCCAGTAATCTTCGATATTGGCAAGCTTCGGTGTCTCCTCTGTCCCAATATTGAATTTATTTATTTTGATCGGATATCCTATGAAAGGCAGCTCAATGCTTGGTCCTTCCACATCTCTTTGACCTTCTGTCTCAATGATGTTTACCTTCCTGGGATCCTCATCACCGTCGGCATTGATGTTGTAACATCCTTGTAATTTCTGGAATGGTGCAGTCCATTCGTCCTCTTCTTGTTCCAGAGGGAGGCTATATGCTTCTTCGAATACCCTCTGTCTCAAAATCTGTAATGCATGGTCTACTGAAGGAAATTCACTTTCAAACAAAAATGTGGGTACAAAATTCTGACTCATACGTTCCTAGTCTGAAGTGACGAGGCGCAGCTCCGCTTGAAGGTACCAGTTGATAGGAATTGTGTCCAGCGTGTTAATGAATTGGTGCACCCATTGTTATCAAGGAATTTTACTCCAGGCCTCTTCGCAGCTTAGCACATGGTCCTTTGGGAAACTTCGACCTGTGTACCTCACTTCACAACTCACTGCTTGTGTTGAGAACCACGTTGTCATCAAAGTTCGACATTATGTCCAATCTGTGATGTTTCTTTTGTGCGTACCCCACCATCTTGTTGGTGTGGCTTTCATGGCCTCATCCATTGCCAACAACCTCTGTTGTGCTGGTATACTTGTCTCAAACTCTGATAAGAAGTTTTCTAAAGGGTTCAGCCCATCAAACGTGGGTAATTTACTCACTGTTGTGCCGATCCAGCAAACCTCTCTAGTTAGTCTGGCACATCTTCTGGTAGAGACTTCATACATCTAGTTATGTCAATTCTCCGACGCTTCTTTTGAGTTTGATGAACATGCGTTATCGCTTCGCCAGCTTAGATTTCCATCGGCAGTAGGGTTGATATAATCCTATTTTCTAGCTGTTAGTTTGTAGATGTTTTTGAGTTCATACACGTGGTCTTCTTCTATGATAGGCTCTGTGTATCGAGGACCTTCATCTGGATCTAAAGGTGCGATGACCCTAAGGCCAACCCTCTCAAATGTCATGTGTCTTTTCTTTAGATCAACAACAGTAGGATTTTCGAAGGCCTAATCAATTCCTAGCAATGCAGGGTAAGGGCAGCTATCATCAACAATTTCAATTACCTCAAAATCTGCAAAGGTTCTTACTCCGTCGATGTCCACTGGGACATGCTCCAATCGTCCAAATGGGCTAACAACTTGCTGATTAGCCATGCGAATTCTGATAGGGGAATATATCAGCTTCGGTTTTCCCATTAGTGCCGAGGTTTGCTTGGTCATAACATTGACCTTCGACCCTAAGTCGAGGACCACATAGTCTATATCATATTCTCCTATCTGGGCATTCAGGTGTAATTCTTTATTTGTCCTTTTCTTCTTACCAATCTGGTGTACTTCCCTATTCAGTAAGGGGTCTATCTTTCCTAGATCATATTTTTTAACCAGGTTTTGCAATTCTTGTACAGCTTTCCCATCTTTAAGAAGTTCTATAAACATATATAAGAAACTGACAAGTTTACTTACCTCTTTTCCTTCTCTGGGCGAAGCAGACTGATCAAATGCATGAGGCATTCTATATTCTCTTATTTTTGGTTGTGTTTTTGAAGAATACCCTTGATCTACTTTGAATTCTTGCCTGGCCTCTTCAAATATTTGTCTTTCTTTCTTTGCATCAAAATCTTGAGTCCTCTCTATAGCTTTCTTGATACCTGAGTTTTCTGCGATCTTTTCTTGGGTCATTCTATCCTCTCCTGTAGCAGCGCCTCCTCGAGTAATAATAGTGACTCTAGGGTCTGATCCGCGAGGTTCAACATATATCAGTTGTACTTGTGGGTTTTGCTGAGGTCCTCGTCTTTCCTGAAGCTACCCTAGTAGTACAGGGCAGTCTTCAATGACATGCTCGAAGGATTTGCAATAACTTCAAGTGGTACAAGAGTTTTGACAGTCCCTTGCTAGATGTCCTGGCTGCGCACAGTTATAACAGACTATTTGTCCTCGGCCTCGGCCCATACCTCTTCCTCGTCCTCGTCCTTTGAATCCACCATGAGGATTGAAATTTCCTCTTCCTGGGGAGTTATACTGTGCATTGTTTCCTTCTTGATGTACTTCGCCTTGGATCTTGTATATGTCTCTTGATCTTTCATGCATGAGATCGTAAGCTCTACAATCTTTGTCATCATGTCCTACTGATTTACAGAATGTGTAGTACAAGTTTGTGGGTTTCTGAACATACGTCTGCATGTAGTAGCACTCACCAAGGCGATGTCGGTTTATGCATACTTCGCACCAAGGCATATTAACTTGCTTCAAGGGACTCAACGTTCCTGAGGCCAAATATTCATGAAACAAGGGACAGTGTTCTTTATCATTACCTTCAGATATGCATATTACACACTAGATATCTTCTCTTTTGTCCTTCCCCTTATCCTTCTTCATGTCCTCGACCTGCAGAGATAAACTAGTCAGTTGGCCCAAGATCTGGCTCATACCTAAGCTGGATTCTCCCATAGTCGTTGATTCAAGCTTCATAGCGATCTCCAAAGATTCTGCCTACGAAGAAATCTTCTGTTGTATCAAGGGAACTCTGATATGTGGTAAAAGAGCAATGATGAACCATTCTTTGTTTTTCTCATCCGGGATTTTGAAGTTCAGTCGACCTGTTAGGGTCTTGAATCTTTGGTCAAACTCCCAAACAGGTTCGTCTACCTTCTATTTGATCTCCTTCATCTCGGTAATACACTGTGACTCCGACTTAGGTTTTTTAAACTCTGCAATCAGCGTGTTCTTGATCTCATTCAGTGGCTTACACTGCGCAAGTCCCTGGACAAGCTTCATGTACCATCTCAGTGCGTGATCCCTCAATGTAGTACTAAACTGGTTTCTTTTAACATCTTCATCGGTGATGTTTTTAATGTTCCATACAGCCTTGCATAGAAACCAGTGTTGATCAGGATCTTTAGATCCATCTCCTCTAAACATAGGGAGCCTCATCTCATCTTCCATAGATTTTCCTAGGATTCTTATCTAAGTAGATGCTGAACTGCTAGTAATAGTACTTTGTGGACTCTGGTGATTCAGAATACTCAGCTGATTTAGCGTTTCTAAAACAGGAGGATTGATATTACTTACTTCAGTAGCCTGCGCAGTTCCTGAGGTCTCTGGCTCGTTTCGGTGAAGCTCTTCAACTACTTATTCCTCTACTCTAGGGGTTTTTGAGTGCTCTTCGTCTGTCAAATCTACCTCTTCTCCATTGTAGAAACCTTCTTCCCCGTAGTTTTTCTTAAACAGGTTCTCAAGGTGAACCCCTCTAAATACTCTTCCACTACACATATGTCCAGCTTATGTGTCGTTGTTGTTGTCTGAATTTATGAACATTATCCTTTTTAGATCCAGCCAGTCTACTATATCTTTAAAATGTGGTTTTCATGCAAGAGCATCTTTATTCTTAACTTCATAAAATACAGAAATCTCCCTCGAGTTCCCTTGAAAAATTTTCTCTCGGCCTAGCTATATGATTATTTTCTGTTAACACCAAATTCAGTGATATACCCTCCAATGGTACTATCAATCCAATGATCGATGGCTCGGGACATGGTGTTTTCGACTCTCTTGACCTTCTGGATTAGTGTCAGCATCCAAACCATAGGAGGTGTAGATCTGACCTCGAACTATGTATCATCTAACCTAGCCAACCACTCAAACAATTCTTGGTGGATTCCTCCAAAGAATATCTCGTGAATGTCGATGAAGATGTATCTTTATAGCCAATGTTCAGTACTCAGTTTAGGGTTCTTGTTTTGGGCTTCAATGAAGTCCCTCTCTTGATCCTCTATCCACTTTTGAATCTATGTCTTCGATGGGAACCACCTTGACATTCCCTTTAGAAGGATTCCCGTCCCGACAACGGAACCATTTGTTGTCACAGGGGAAGACCTAAGGTTCACTCCAAGAGCGCACCAACAAGCCCAAGCTACTGGCCCTTTCAGTAGCACCTGCAAAGCAGATGCAGTCTCACCCGAAGCAGCTATCAAGGGGTTGCAGGACAGAGATGTCTACAACTAGGGGAATATCAAGTGGATCTAGTAGAACAACAACGCAATATGTACTTATCACTTATCAAGCTAGATCTACCCTGCGCAGTTATAGATTTGATCTAACACATCAATGCAAATAACAATATAACAACAACAGAGATCAAAGCATCAATCACACATCCACAACACAAAATATATGTGGTTCACCCTCTCTCTAGGGCCACGTCCACAGAATTGTGCTTATGATTTATTAAGGAAAAGAATACAGTTCTTGTTTGCGCTCTTAGCTAGCAGATCTTCTCTCTTCTCTCTCTTTCTCTCCCCTTACTACGCACCCAGCTGCAGGACTTGATCTTTGCACATAGCTAAAGATATTACAATACCAGAAGGCTCTCTCTCTCAGCACTTCTCTCTCTCAATACAATAATCTCTCCCACAAAAATAGAGCTAGATCAACAACAATATCATAACAATACTCAATGACCAATCCAACCCAGGTCCTCTTGACCTTTATTTATACATTACAATACCTCACCGACAGCCTTAGGCTGAAACCTAAGTGCCAAAACCCTAAATACCAAAACCCTAGGTGATTAAAACCCTAGGTCAACTTGACCCACTTTTTCCGGGCTTCACCAGCCTATCTTTCCTTCCTTCTCGCACGATGCTCCAAAGCATCCAATGGTGGATTTTCCCACTTTTTGAGTCATCCTCGATTCATCTCCCTTACTGATCTATCATCCTCGATCTCCTCATCCAACGGCTTTCTTTTCTGCACTTCGCTCCATCTTTTCTGCTCTTTTGCTCACTTCGACCCAGTGACAGTCACTATGTCTCCCGCGAAGCTCACTTTTTACCTTTTCTTCCTTGTTCTTTGCTTCCTTCCATAACCAAGGGCCAACATCCTTCTTGCCTCTTGATTAGATCTGTATCTATAGGTAATTTCCACATAAATTTTATTTCAACATTCATCTTGTCTATGGTTGATTTTTTCCTCGACAAATTTTATGGTCGTTATTATGACATTTTATCTTGCATTATGTTGGTCACTTCTAAAAACATCATCCCCATATAAACCCTTAAAAAAATTTTAAACTTATTTGTCATCTTCTATAGGGCATGCACATACAATGGTACTAGGAGCTAGACGCAGCACTTGGAAATGGAGGGTTGGGAAAAGTTTTTTGTCTTGAGTACATAAGGATTGCACCATATCTTAGTGAGCTAACAACTATGGGAACGTGTTCCAAAGCCAACTAAAGACATTTGGAAGTTGTCGGTTTGAAAATGTTTGTTGGACTAGTAAAATAACATGTACAATTGTTTTAATCATTGTTATGGTACTATAAATGGTCAATGGAAAAGTTAGGAACCCATTAGGTGCACAACATGGATAATAGAAAGGGAAAGGAGAAAATAAAAAGAGAATACCACATTATGGTCTACAGATTGGTAGTCATGTATCAATTTTCTCTATATTTAAAATCTTTGGTTCATTTTTTAATAAACATTGTTGTCATCTTTCAATGGTTCGGTTGTTGGTGCATTGTACACCTTGTTTACAAGATAGCATCCCCTAATCTGTTTGGATCTACTGCATTGATTTTAGTTTGATCAAGCTGATTTATGGTGCTTTCTCTAGAAGATAACAAAGTACTTGAAAATTGAGTTGCATTGTTTCCTCAAGTTGTACAAAGAACAATCTATCTGAGTGGTTGTGATGGTGTAATAGTTAGATGAATCTACGTCAAATGATAGAATTTTATGATATAATCTCAAATCAATTCTACATTGTGTATTGGAAAGAAGAGGTAAAAATGTTGATTTTTGGAAATCTAAATTTCATGATTTCTTAGTGGTTTTGGATAATAGACAACGTGATCATGTTGAAAAGTGGCTTCGTTGTAACATTGCATAATTTTCTTGGAATACCAATGTACAAAAGGTGTAACTAGAGGCAATTTTCTTGGAATACCGATGTACAAAAGTTGGAATACCTTCTCTATATTATTATGGATGAAGTGCTCAACATATCATTGGAACATGCTAGAAAAGAAATATATATATTGGGAATTAAAATTGTAAGGGGGACTAAAAGACTCAATCACTCTCAATTTGTTGATGATACCCTCCTTATCAGTGTTGCCTCTACAATTCTAGCCATTAGATTAAAAAACATCCTATACATGTTCACGAAATCCTATGGAGGCTTGATCAATAATTCCAAAAGTCATCTCTTTACTTGGAACACCAGCCTCAACCTCACCAAAGCAATGGAAAGGATCTTTGGATTCCCTTATGATGAAAAATGGAAGTCATTCAAATACATGGGAACCTCCCTAAGTTTGAAACCTTTGACCTCAACCTCTTAGAATCCTAGCTTGGACAATCTCAATCAAAATTCTCTCAATGGGGAGCACATTGGATAAACCTAACTGGAAAAATAGTCCTGATTAACTCTGTTTTAAATGCCTTGTCATTTTTTCAACTTTCCATGTTTTTATCTCCTACCTCCTTTTTTCATGACTTTGATCAGGAAATCTATAGATTCCTCTGGAAAGGACATAAATCAAATTATAAGTATTTTCATCTGGTAAGTTGGAATGTGGTTCGGGCCCTTAGAATCCATGGTGGTCTTAGAATCTGGGACCCCATCATCATGAATAAATCCCTTGGTGCTAAAATTATTTGGTTGTTGGTGTCCAACTGCAAGGAATGGTGGAAATCAATATTAAATCATAAATACTTCCCTAGCCCCTGCCTGAGATGCTTGGAGAAACCACCTCCCTCCTCGGCCTGTTCCCAAATTTGGTGCCTCCTCCAAGCCTCCCTCCCCATTCTCTCTCCCAACCTCACTTGGAATCCCGGAAATGGAAAACAAATAAAAATATGGAAAGACAACATTATGGGATAGACCCATCTTGCTAAAATACATGACCTCACTCCCCTAAAAAACTAGCTTGACTCCCAAAACAAGCTCACTCTTTTTGACATCTCCCTATTGGATGAATAGTCATGTAGATGGTTGGGTTGGAGATTGGGGGACCCCCACCCCCCCTTAAGCCCCTCTCGAGGCATATTCTCCTCAAATTTATATGTTTTTTCCCCCCTTCACCGTGCTTCAAGAGACTACAGAGGTTGGGGAAAGATGGGATATTTAGTTAAACAGGTTTACCAATTAGAACTTCTAAAATCAGGTCTCCTCTCGAGATCTAAAAAATGGCATGGAATATGGAATAATGATAACCTTCCTAAAATATGTGCTTTCAGTTGGACTCTCATGAATTAGAAGGTGCTCACTGGGGAAAACTTGGAAAAAATAGGAATTCAGGGCCCATTGAGGTGCGCTCCTTATTTTGTGGACTTGGACCATTCCACTCATCTCTTTTTGAATTGTCTCTTCACCAAGGCAGTTTGGAATATAGTTTTGAGGGATATTTCTTTCATAACTCAGTGTCCCTCTTCTATAGAACATATCCTTTTTTGTTGGCCTCAAGCTTACCTTGGCACCTTTGAAGGCAAGTATGTCTTTAAAATAATTTGGTCAACTCTCCCTTTCTTTGTTTGTTGGAAAATCTGGTTGGCTTGAAACAGAGGGATCCTCCAAGGGCTACAATATACTCCAGAAATGGTGGCTAATAAAGTAGTAGGTCTCCTCTTGGAACACTTCATTTCAAGAGATTTGTGCTTTTCTTAGCTCGACATTCTTAATTTTTTGGAAGACAAGTGGATGGAATGGTTCCCCATTAAAAATTCTACTTCCCTTCATGCTCACTCTGGATCATCCTGGTAGCTTCAAATTTCAATCAATGACTTCTCATAGTGGTTAAGGGCTCGAGATAATTTCACTCTATGCTTTGATGGAGCCTCCAAAGGGAACCCCAAGGTAGAAGGTGCAGGAGGGGTTATGTATGGCCCATGAGGACATATCGAGTCCACTTTTTCATGGAATTTAGGGGTGTCTACTAATAACCAAGATAAATTTTACGTTCTCTTTCAAGCACTGCTCATAACAAGATCTAAAAGCATCATAATTCTCTCAGTCGTGGGAAATTGTAAGAATACAATAAGGTACCTAAGGCTTTCCTCCCTTCCCATGGATGTGAGCCTTAAATCAATTTTCAAACGCATATATGGTATCCTCGAGGATTTTAATCAAGTGTTCTTGTGGAAAATTAAGCGAGATATAAACACTATTCCTGACAAATTGGTCAATAATGGAGTCAAAGGAGAAGTTGGCACTTTGAACATTAATGGAAGAAATAGGTTTATCCCTACCCCTTAGCTCCTCTCTAGTGACCTGGATATATGATCTTTGTCTTTGGATATGGAGGGCCCCACTCATTTTATTGGCCCTCTCCTCCCTTGACATGCAGAACCCCTCTCCCTTCGATCTTTGTCTAGACTCTACTCCTTCATGGAATTATTTGCCCCCTTGTCCTTTCCTCCCCCTCACCGCCCTTCCTTCATCTCCCCTCCAACCCTTCCTTTGTCCCCTCCCTCACATCACTCTACTTAGCTCTCAGTTCCCCCTCTCTGCAATGGGACCCCTCCATATTGTTGGGTAGGTGTAATATTATTTGCATGTGTGTGGGGGGGCGCGTCATATTTTATGATTGTGTCTGATGATCCCTCCCCCCTTTTCTCTTTGTGTCATGTGAGCTAGCCACTTTATTTTTTTTGGGGGGGGGTGTAGGATTTCCCCCCCGGTTACACGGAGTGTTAGGCTCCAGAAGGAAAGCCAGAGCCGATGATGTTTGAGGCAATGCCCCAATTTTGGGGGGGGGAGAATTTTTTGTTATTTTAGCATTTTTCGCTATTTTTAGCCGTTTTCTAAATTAATATCGGATTAAGGGATTAGGTTTTTGGTAGTTTTGGAATACCTAAAATAATGTGTATATATTGTATTGTGAATGGTAAAATTAATACAATGAAGAGTTGAGAGGTGCAGCACCAATGAAGGCTAGTTTTCTCTCAGTTAAGGGTTTCCAACGTAAATATTTGTGTACTATGTGTATGAGCCATTGATTAATTTATATTTTTCTTAGAATATGTATGCATTGCTTTACTTCACAGGTTCAAAACTTACAAGTGGTATCAAAGCACGTTTTTTACTTCAGGGGATGTCTTTTTTGCTAAGGGTTTGGATCGGTCTTTATAGATCAAGTTTATCTTGGGCCTGTGATAAACCTGGGTTCAATGGGAGCTTTGCAATGGTGATTTGTTTTTTGAAAGATAATGGCGAGCAATTATAGAATCGATATTGAGAATTTCAACGGTAAAAACTTTGAGCTATGGAAGCTCAAGCTAGAGGACCTTCTTGTAGACAAAGAACAATGGTTGGTTGTGTATCTTGTTACACGACCTACTGGTACACAACCTACTAGTACACAAACTATTGGTACACAATCCACTAGTACACAAACTACTAGTAGTCAAACTACTAGTACTCAATCTACTTGTATATCAAAAGAATATTGGGAGAAGCTGGATAGAAGAGTAAGAAGTACGATTTGACTCTTCCTGGAAAATTTGGTGTTACTGAATTTGTCGGGAGAATACACATCCAAGGAACTATGGGAGAAGTTGGGGAATTTGAATCAGTCAAAGTCCGTGGTAAATGAGTTTTTTCTTCGAAATAAGTTGTGTCATATTAGGATGGAAGATGGAGGTTCTTTGACAGAGCATCTAAATTACTTCAATACTCTGGTAATTCAATTTGGATCTGTTAATATTACGCTTGTAGAATAAGATAAGTGTATTACTTTGTTATGTTATTTGCCAGACCCCTGGGATAATCTGGTTCTAGCAATTGGTAGTACCACTCATTCTGTATTGAAGTATGAGGATGTAGTTTCATCCTTGTTGTCAGAAGAGATGAGGTGAAAAAGCATGGATAATCATAGCACAGATGCTTTATTTGTAATAGGTCATCCCAAAAATAGGGATACAAATAAGTCTTTGCAGGGGAGATCTAAATCTAAAGGTAGATCTAAATCCCTAGGAAAATCTTTGAGGAAATGATGGAAATGTGGTAAATATGGGAATTATAAGAAATATTGTAGGTCTAAGAAAGTTGATAAAGAAAAAGGATCTGATGATGCCTCTTTAATAGAGGCGAAAACCTCCACAGAAGAAGGAGGTGATGTTTACCTGGTATCTACAGGTACACATGCAGATCGTGATGTATGGTTGATCGACTTAGGTGCATCATTTCATATGACTCCTCACAGGGAGTGGTTTAGTGAATATGAAAATTATGACAGTGGTGATGTCTTCCTAGGAGATGACTCGAAATCCAAAATTATGGGACGTGGAAGGGTTAAGTTGTTAAAAAATGGACAAGTTAGAAATCTCCCTGGAGTTCTGCACATTTCAGATCTAGCTAGGAGCCTAATATTTGTAAGTAAGTTGGATTATGCAAGTGTGGATACTGTGTTGGGAAAGGGCACTTGCAAGATGGTACGAGGAGAAATCATGTTGATGAGGGGATTTTGGTGTGGAACTCTATACAAGTTATTAGGAAGCACTTATACTGATGGGTGTAATAGTTCTATTTTCTTTGAGTAGAGAAATAAAGAAGATAGGCTCCATACTATCCATGGAAAGAATACCATGTCTAATTTCACACTAGATTTTGATTTCTATGAAAATTGAAAATATGGTGAACATAATCGAGTAAGATCTGCATCTGGTGCTACAAGAGAAAATGGGATCTTAGAGTTAATACATAGTGACGTGTTCAAACCTGTACCTATTCCATCACTAGGTAAATTCGTGTATTATGTTTCATTCATAGAGATTTCTCAAGAACGCATGGATTTATTTTCTTAGGAAGAAAACTGAGGTATTTGATAAATTTAAAGAGTTTAAGTCTCTAGTAGAAAATCAGACAGAGAAGAAAATAAAGGTGTTGGAAGAATAATGGTGAATAATTTCGTGGGAATGAATTCAAAGAGTTATGTAAGAAGTGTGATATAGAAAGGCAGAATACTACTCCATACACACCTCAATGGAATGGGATTGCAGAAAGGATGAACAGGACGTTGATGGAAAAAGCAAGGAGCATGCTCAATGGTGTCGGGTTAGGACATGAATTTTGGACAGAGGAAATGGGTATTGTATGTTACTTGGCAAATAGATCACCCTCATCAGTGTTGGTTGACAAAACTTTGCATAAAGTATGGACTGGTAAGAAACCCTATCTTGAACATCTCAGAGTGTTTGGTTGTGATGATTATGTACATGTTCCAAAGGAAAATAGGAGAAAGTTGGATAATAAAGTTGAAAAGTGTATCTCTATTGCTTATAAAAATGGTAGGAAAGGTTATAAGATTTGTAACCCAAAAACTAAGAAAAATGTTGTTGGCACAGGGGAAAACCCAGGGTTCAACTCTTCAACAACACACCAACAAAATCCTAACTACCGTCCCTTTCGACAACACCTGCGAAGCAGATGCATTCTCACCCGAGGTAGAGGCAGGAGGGGTTACAGGACTCAGGTGTCTGTAACCAAGATGGGACAAAGATATGTGATTATAACACTTCTCAAATTACTTAGAAGATAACATGCATTAACTTATCCACTTCATTCACATTGCAGAACAAACCCTAAGGAGAGATTAGTGCAGTAACAATCGACAAAATACACATCGCACTTAGCATCATAAGTTAGATCTAACACATTAAACATAAATAAATCACTAAGCATTCATAGATCTATCTATTATACATAACCATCAATGCACTAAGCAGATCCACAACATAAGCATCATAGAAAAAAGAAAACCATCAACACATGATATACGTGGTTCACCCCAGTGTGGGGCTACGTCCACCAATGGCTTCTTCTTCTTTATTAGTCTTCAATCTCTTACATTCTTCTGCTCTTGTGCACTAAGCCACAAAGCCAAAATTCACACTGGACAGGTGATCTGCGCACTAAGCACTAGATCCACCTTCCCAAAATCAGGTCAAGGCACAGATACAAATCCTCTCTCAAGCAGAGAGCCTTACATACATGTTCTGTTGCACAAAGAAACTCAGAAAAACTTGCCTCTTACACTTAGCCAACTACTTCTCTTCACTACATTACATTCTCTCTTATTTATACTTTTAACATTTACTAAAAGGCCTAATATTGGGTAAACCCATGGGCCAACATCCCATAACCTATTACAAACCCTAAGGACCCCATGTTGGGTCCACAAAGCCCACAAAACAAGTGAGATATGTGATCTCAGCTCTGCCTAGGTGCTCCTTCCTTGATAACTGCGTCGAAGTCCCAAAGAGTGGTCAAACCAGACCAATGTTTCGTCGAAACTTGGTCGAGGGCCAACATGCCCCAAACACTCACATGTGACTTGTCCCGAGTCACTCAGATCTGGGCAGTGCTTCCTCGAAGGCCTCGATCTTAGCTCGAGCTACCTTGACTTGCTTCTTCACCTGAGCTTCCTGCTCAGTGAACTCCTGGATCAATTTCTCTATGACTGGACCTTCCAGGCTTTGTTCCACTATCACAACCACTTAGTCTAGTTGTGAACCTTGTCCTTCGATCTCTTCAAACACAGCGCAGGCTTCCTCTTGCATCGATTGTAGCCTCTATGTAAATTCCATTACTCTGCCCTGGATGGAAGTAATATGTTATTGGGTCGCGCATTGTTCTTGTGATCTCTTCATTCTCTCAACTGCAGTGAGTGACTTCATCTGTGTTTGAACTGTCAGTGCCTATTGTTGCACCTCTTAAAGTTGTGCTTCCAACTTCCTAAGCTCTGGGCCTTCTGTGAGGCGTTTGTAGGTCTGCGTGATTTTGTTGCTCAGTTGTTTGCATTCTAAGGTGAGGGCTATGATTCTTCCAACTACACTCTTATCATCTTCCTTTCTTTGGTCGTGCACTTTCTGCGGATTACTTGGTACTTCTTGGATCTCCAACTTCGTTACCCTTGCTTGAAGCTACTAAATGTCCTTAGCGATCTTCGCCACTTGAACCTCGATTTCTTCATGTTCCTCCTGTTCCAAGCCTAGAACAGAGCGAAGTTCTATGCTCACCACTTCTTTGGCCATAGTCTGCTTTGCAAGTAGTTGGTCCTTTTCCCTCTGTATCTTCTCTTTGTCTTCCTCGAGTATCACCCAAAACTCATCCCTCTCATTTTCATAAGCGGTTGCACAGTACTGCACAACTTGTAGTTGCTCCAAGATCTCCTCTCTTTCTTTCTTCAGGGATTTTATAGCCTTCTCCTTCTCCTCTTGGACTCGCTGAAGTCGAGCCTCTGTTGCATCTACAATTCTTCGAAGTTGGGCTAGCTCATCCCCCAACTTTGCAATTTCTGACAAGGAAGGCATAGTAGATACTACGTGGACCGAGGGAATAGCTTCATGTATCTCCTTTATCTCCTTCTCAAATTGTACATACAAATCTTTCTGCTTTCTTCTGTATCTCTGCAAGATATCTTCGGATACGTCCTCTATCTCTCCGCGGACTAGACCGATATCATCTTCTGTGAGCATAGCCTCTAGCTGTGACTTACTGGTGTCGGTCTTTTTTCTTGCTGAGGGTTTCTGTGGAGAAACCTTCCTTTCCTTTGGTGTTTCTGTCTGGGTAGGGGGATCCTTCAGTGGTGTATCTTCATCTTCTCCTTTCTTTCCTTAATCCCCTCCTCCTTCTTTATTTACTTCATCTCCCCCTCCTCCTGTGGGCGAGCAAAGTCCACTTTCTTCCGAGGCATTGTCCTCCTCATCAGTCTCTATGTTTTGGACTTCCTCCTTTTTCTTCTTCTTCTTCACGTTGGTCTATCCATCATGCTCAGCCCAAGTGACCAAGGGGATTCCTATAATGTCAACGTCAGAGAGTTATGAGTCTGCAACTGGTACAAGGAACTCCTTCATCCATTCCTTGGTGATCTGTTCCATGTCTTCATCGATCATCTTGTAATAGGACTGTAATTGTTATTTTCTCTCATCCCCGTGCCCAGTAATATAGATGAAATGTTGATTTGAACGAAACTTAGCGATCGGTCTATACCGCTGCAAGGTGCGCAGAGTCATCCACGGGAACGAATCAATGGAAACCTTCAGTTGATGATAGTAGGCATGGAACACTGCATTCGACTTCCATTCCCTCGACATATCATTCGTATACCATAGGGTTGAGAACCTCGCAGCCAACGGTTCTGACGGTTCAATCTCCGGGAAGGCAGCTCCTTCCGATATTTGCCAAGTGACAAATTCAATTAGCACGAGTAGCCAACTTAAGTGGAATTCCTATCCCTGATCCTGCGCTTCACCACAGTCTTTCTCAAGCTCATTGATGAGGTAACTCGCCCATTTCATTTGCATCCCCTCCATGCATTTTCCTCCGAGGTCCACCATGAACCCGGTGGCCTACGTGGGGTGGTTCTTTCTTACAATCTTGCCATCTATAATTTGGAAAGCGAGGCGCATTGTGCCATCCTGGATAGAGGATACCTTATAGCTTCACTTTCCCTTCTCAACTTCGTTCTATGCTTCCTTTATGTGTTGTTCCAAGGAGCGATCTGAGGCCTTCCTTGGGTAAAATTTTTGAGGGTCAGGTCCCTGCATGCTCAGTCCTGTGATCAAGTGGATCAACGTCAGATCCAAAGTAATTCACCTGTCGAGCCACAGGTATCATCCATGATAGCACGACAAAATGAGTTTAACGTAATCATTAACCTCCTGATGTCAGCCAAAATGAGTAATCTTCATGACATTCAATATCGTGGACTGCGCCAGCTTCTTAATCCACGATTGGGAGACTATGTGAGGCTTCTTCCCAGTTGTCTTCATCAGGTATCTATGAGGTGCGAGCATGGCATAGTTCTTTTTGTCGTCGAGGTTAAAGTCATTGTTCTTTAAAGATGGGATTTTTCCCAACTGGCTTCCTTCTACGCGGATCCAATTCAAGATGTACACGGTGATCAAAATGTACTCAAAGTCCCGTGGGATGCTGTCATGGTTAACTGTGCCAACCAAAGGTAGGATATAATCCAATAAGATTGACGGGATCTTCTTTGAATTAGCTAGATCGTCGTGATGCTTACTTCGCTTTTCATTTGCAATGTTATTATGACCCAAACGTCATCCAGACGAAGGGAAATCCTGCATTCCCCTGGTCGATGATGCCTGAACACCTTCAGACATAGCTCTGTCAGCCATAAATTTCTTAAGGACCTCTTCGATGGACTTCTCTAGCTCAGTCTGTTCGCTCAACATTCTCTCTTTTAATCGGACAGGTCGGGGTAGGTGAACGGACAAATGGAGTAAACAACGGATGGCGAGGTCTAGGTTTTGAAATCACAGTTTGACACACAATCAAAGCTCAGTTAATCACGGATGGTGAAAATTGGTCCCGGCATAGCGACCAACGAGTTAAATAGGCGAGCGTCGTAATGTATTCTTCTAACGGGCAGGGATGCTTCCGTCAATGCGAATATGTCTGTTATGGTGTGGTCTCAACATCCCAAACATGGTCTTTTCACCCATAAATAATCTTCCTAGTCATTCTAGAGTGTCATTCTAACGGTCAGGGTGCCTCCAACGGTCATATAGCTTCGTCGGGGTGAAGTCCCATTCTGCATGGTTTTGTTGTTCCGGCAAGGTTCACATTATGAAAACCTGCCTCCTACGAAGTCTTCCGGCAAGGTTCACATTATGCAAACCTACCTCCAGCGAAGTCTTCTCTATAACTTCCTATATATTTTCTAACTCGTCTTTCTTCTTTCTGATCTTCCCTGCCTTCTTTCCTGTGATCTAAGTCTTTCTAATTGTTTCTGGATTCCTCTTTCCATTCTTATTCTTAGTTTCTCCTATCATAGTAACTTTGCAATGTTGATGTGCTTCCAATGGGTTCAAAGTTAATATCCCTACTTCCTGGGTAGATATACTTTCTTGTTGCATGGATAGGTCCCTCAAACCTTCTTGCATTCTTTCAACTAATTCTCTTGCCTTCTATTCCTTCGACTTAGCTTCTCGTTCTTCTCTTAGTCGATCTATTTTCCTAGCTATAAAATCCCTTATTTCTTTATTTTTCTTTTCTATAGCTTCTTCCTTTTCTTTCCTTCTAATATGATCCTTCTTAATCCAAGTCTTTCCTAACAAAAGAGGAAAAGGGGTGTTGTTCTCAACAAACCTAATAACTTCAAATTCCTCTTATGTCGATGTTCCATGGATGATAACAGGTACATTAGTAACTCTTCCACATAGGGTTATCATCTTTCCTTTAAACAAGCCTATCCTTCCTAGTGAAGGTACTATAGTAGGCTTTCCCAAAATTTCCCAAGTGCTTTCTGTCGTAATATTTATTGGTGTCTCCTCATCTAAGATACAGTCTATGTTGAAGTCTCCTATTCTTGTATTGATCTGTTGTTTTACCTTCAAGATCTCTGGTAAACTGATATATTTATGATCATTGATTGCTTCTTTTAACTGTACTAATGGAATCTGAACTTCCTCTGATCATTTCTCTTTATGATCTCCTAACATGCTCTTATTCTCTTAACTCATGTTCATCTATTCTACTTTAGCAATCATTCTTGGACAATCCTCAACTTCATGACCAACAACTTTACAGCAGGGACAAATAGGACCTACATCAGGGCATTCCTTAGCAATATGTCCTGGTCTTGTTCAGTTATAACATAGGGTTAATCCCCTCTTTCTCTTGTATTGCACACTAGGATCACAATGCTGGACCTGCAATCTACAAAAATTCTTTCTAGGTTCCTGCATCCACTTGTTAGTCTAAAAAATCTTTCTATGCATAGAAATAACATATCTTTCTCTATTTTTATCAAATTTGTTAAGATCAACTCTTTCTTCTAACTGTACCCTATCTTTTAGACTAGTACATAATCTATCAAACATACCTAAATTCATGTTGTCGAGACAAAAATTTCCACATATCTTACTCTATCAAAGCAAAAAGTTTTACCTCTTTCAAGATCTTACCTCTTTTCTTCAGATCGAGTTTCTTTCTTAGCACAGAGCTTCAGAAATCAAGTAGAGTATTGCGTACTACAACAACATATCTATGCAAAAAGCTTCTCTTTTCTTTACTCCAGTTCCCAGCAATCATAGTTTTAGGTCACGACAACATAACCATTTGTTGGCATAGGGGAAAACCCAAGGTTCAATGCTTCATCAATGCACCAAAAAAAACCCTAACTACCGACCCTTTTGAAAACACCTGCGAAGTAGATGCAGTCTCACTTGAGGTAGAGGCAGGGGGGTTACAAGAATCAGGTGTTTGTAACAAATATGGGGCATAGATCTGTGATTATAACACTTCACAAAGTACTTAGAAGATAGCATGCATTAACTTATCCACTTCATTCACATCATAGAACAAACCCTAAGGAGAGATCGGCGCAGTAACAATCGACAAAATACACATCGCACTTAGCAAAATAAGTTAGATCTAACACATTCAACATAAATAAATCACTAAGCATTCATAGATCTATCTACTATACATAAGCATCAATGCACTAAGCAAATCCACATCATAAGCATCATAGCAAAAAGAAAACCATCAACGCATGATATACATGGTTCACCCCAGTGTGGGGCTAAGTCCACCAACGAATTCTTCTTCTTTATCAGTCTTCAATCTCTTAAATTCTTATGCTCTTATGCACTAAACCACAGAGCCAAACTTCGCACCGGAAAAGTGATCTATGCACTAAGCACTAGATCCACCTTCCCAAAATTAGGTCAAGGCACAGAGCCAACTCCTCTCTCAAGCACAAAGCCTTACATACATGTTATGTTGCACAAAGCAACTCAGAACTACTTACCTCTTGCACTTAGCCAACTACTTCCCTCCACTACATTACATTCTCTCTTATTTATACTTTTTACATTTACAAAAAGGCCTAATCATGGGTAAAACCATGGGCCGACATCCCATAGCTCATTACAAAACCCTAAGTACCCCATGTTTGGTCCACAAAGCCCACAAAACAAGTGAGATCCGCGATCTCAGCTCCGCCTGGGCGCTCCTTCCTTGATCATTGCGTCAAAGTCCGAAAAAGTGGTCAAACCAGACCAATGTTTCCTCAAAACTTGGTCGAGGGCCAACAATTGTTTATAGTCGAGATGTTGTTTTTAGAGAGGTTAAAGATGTTCCCAAATAGGAATTCCTACCAACGCAAGAAGAACCAGAGAAAATAGAGTTTGAGTTGGATGATGCAAAATCTAAATCAATAGAAGAAGATGAATCGGAAGAAAAACAACCTCATACTCCAATATTGAGGAGATCAATGAGGGAAAGAAGGCAACTAGAAAGGTATAGTCCACCTGATTTTCGTGCTAATTTTTCTTTATATGTTATTGATGATGATCCAAGAACTGTCAGGGAAGTAGTAAATTCAGAGGATAGTAAAATCTCGAAGAAGGCCATGGTTGAAGAGATGGATGCCTTAGATAAGAATGAGGTATGGGATCTATTTGAGTTGACAACTGGAAGAAATTCCATGGGAAGAAAATGGGTGTTTAAGAAGAATTTGAATGCAAAAGGCAAAGTGGAGAAATACAAAGATCGGTTAGTAGAAAAATGTTATTCCCGGGTAGAGGGAATTGACTTTGATGAAATTTTTTCTCCTTTTACCAAGTTAAATTCTATCAAAATTCTTTTATATGTTGTTGTTGCTTTTGATTTTGAAGTAGAATAGATGGATGTGAAGACAACATTCCTACATGGGGATCTAGAAGAAGAAATCTACATGAAGCAGCCAAAAGGTTTTGCAGTGAAGGGAAAGAAAGAGTTGGTTCGTAAGCTAATGAAGTCAATATATGGTCTGAAGCAATCACATAGGATATGGTACAAAAATTTTGACACATACATCCTTGGACTGGGATTTGTGAGAAGCAGGGATGATCATTGTGTATATTCCAAGCAGGTTGGTAATCACTTTGCTTATGTAGTCTTGTATTTCGATGACATGTTGGTAGGAAATAACATGGATGTTATCAGTGAGGTGAAATTGCAGCTATCCTTCAAATTTGACATGAAGAATCTCGGTGATGATAACTTCATTCTGGGAATGGAGATTAAAAGAGATTGTGTAAACATGAAATTCTGGTTGAATCAAATAAAATATGTTGAGATGGTATTACAGAGGTTTAATATGTAGGAAAGTAAATTGATCAAGGTTCTTATTTCTGTCGGTGTAAATTTATATATAGATCATTGTACCAAGACATAGGAAGAGGAAGAGGAAATGTCCCATGTTCCATATGCTAGTGTGGTTGGTAGCTTGATGTATGCAATGGTTTGTAATAGACCATACATTGCACATGAAGTGGGATTGTTTAGTAGGTATATGTCAAAACCAAGGAAGGAGCATTGGACAACAGTAAAGAGGGTTTTTAGGTATTTTCCTGACACTTCTAATTATGGATTGTGCTATCAAGGAAGACTAGGATTGGACAGAGTGTTGGAAATACATGGGTTTGTTGATGCAGACTAGGCTGGAAATCTGAATCTCAGAAGATATAAAAGTGGGTATGTGTTTAACCTATTTGAAGGAGAAATCAATTGGATGAGAAAAAGACAGGTTGTAGTGGCATTTTCAACTACAGAAATTGAATACATGGTAGCCACACATGCAAGAAAGGAAGCATTATGGTTACAGAGATTGTGTTCAGGTATTGGGTTGGTACAACAAACTATAAGGTTAGATTGTGACAGTAAGAGTGAAATATTTATGGCAAAGAACCCATCTTATCATTCAAAGAGAAAACAAATTGATGTTCAATATTGTTATCACTAAAATTTCATCCGCACATGGTTACAAGAACTCAGCATTGTCAAACAGTGATGAAGTCATCCATGGACCTGAATTAATACCACAACATTCAAAAAAGGTCAAAAACTATACAAAGTAGTGAAAAATTGAAGAGCGCTTTGCAGACATTGGGTGCGCGCGCATGCGCGGAACAGAAACATAGAAATCACGCATAGGCGCACGATGCGCGACTGTTGGCGCAAAAAGCTGCACACCTGCTAAACGATGCATTTATGGAATTGGTCGGCCTCCCAACCACTTATGGTTCAGTTCCCAAGCCGATTTGACCTCCAAATCCGGACCGGATCCGACTGGTGGGCTGGTCAAAGACCTAAGAATGCCCTAAATGGCCTATTTTCACACTACAAAGCAGTTAAACAATAACCCATATTAATGCTATAAAAAGACATGGATGCACCTCATTTTCTAAAGGAATTCAAAGTAATGTTATGCTGCCTCTATTGTTTTGAGGACTCCGTCCTTGGCAAGAGCATATTGGCACCATTACATTGGACAATCCACCTCACCATTGAGTGGATTTGAAAAGAGTTCTTTCATCACCATTTTCCATTTTCTTTGTTGTAAGAAGAGCTAGCTAGTGAGGGTCCAAGAGCCTTCCCTTGGAGGAAGAAGGGACTCATAGTCCCCTTTCTTCTTGGTGCTTTGTTTTCATCAATAGATCATCCTCAAACATTGGTGACATGGGTCTTTTGATTCTTTTTGTTTCTATGTCCCTATGCTCATGAATTTAGTTTTTATTGCATCTCTTAGTTTAATTCTTAATTCTAGTTTTTTGTTTTCTTTCTCTAACTCTGTTCTCTATAGATGTCCTGCTCAGCAGACCCAACTGAGCTTGCAAGAACCTCTATTCTGCTCACCAAGGTGACGAAAGAGGTGCAACAGATTGGCGACTCCACTGGAGAAAGGTATCAATTTCCTACCTCATTTGGGTTTTTCTTCCTCTTCTTTTAGTTTGTTTAACTTGCAGGTGCACTAACCGGCCTAAGCTGACCTTCCAACCAGCCAATTCCAAGTTGAATTGAGAGAAATCTATCCGGATTTTTCATTCTCGGTCGTATGTCTTATATGCGCAGGTTTTTGGGCCCACAGACGCGCATCGTGCACCCATGCGCCTGAATCACGATTCTGTTCTACGCACGTGCGCTTTTTAACTTGTCTCTACTCGCACACGTGCACTCTGTGCACCTCTGTCTCTACTGAGACCCGTGCATCTGTGCAAAATATCACATTGTAAAGTTGTTGGGATGTGGGGAAGGCCATTTGTCTTCTTAAAAATGATGTCAAGCATGTTTTAAAGCTGCACCACACTTAGTCCCCTCATCATATAAAGGGGTTAGTCAAAAAACACATAGGCACTTAGGAGGATAAAATCAATTTCCCTTATTTTCTTTTTGCCACATGGATGGC
>ML794585.1:58834-82510 GCA_009831015.1 Picea engelmannii
TGCTTCACCGACCTGCAGAGGCGATAATTGACATTACCTCGTCACTAGAGGCTCTTCATGTCATTTCTCTCGAACTAGAGGCACTGCCAACACCTCCATGGTTCTTAGATGATGTATATGAGGATTCACCCCCCAACCCCCCCAACTCTCCCACTCATTCCCCTACGGACACTCTCCACCCAACCAACATGGCTACCCCTCAGTACTTCAATATATGGTTTGTGTCGAGTGAACCCTCACCATCTCCTAACAATGTTCCCCCTGCTTCTTCACTAGGGGGAAACCACATGACCACTATCACCGAGATCACTCCTCACGACCCCTTGTATTCTCGTTACTTCCAATGCGACGAAGAAATAATCAAAGAGTTAAACCACCTGGACTCTCCCTGGGATGCGCTACACCATCATGCACTCTTCTCTCCACAGGAAGCCTCCATGCCTCCTAATCAAAACCCCATTTATGCTGTCAAAACCAAGGATTTTATCCCATCAGAGCCTATCAACTGGTTCAACAATCCCATTCCTGCCCCTGATGCATTTGAAGAAGGCAACATGGCCAACATTTCCCCCACCATCAAAATCGACATTTCCATTAAAAATGGCATCGTCGAAGAAATCACCATTGGAGCTGCTTGCACTCCTCAGGAAATCGCCGCATATAAAGCCCTCTTCCAGGAATATAGGGATATTTTCGCCTGGTCATACATGGAAATTCCTGGCCTCGATCCCTCTATTGTCGAACATCGCATCGACACCTGCCCCGACATTACACCAGTTCGCCAAAAACAGCGACCGCTACATCCATCCAAAGACGAACTTGATAAGTTACATGTTGCTGGTTTCATTTACCCCGTCGCCTATACCTCATGGGTTTCCAAACCTATACCCATTAACAAAAAACAGGGCACTATCCACGTTTGCATAGACTTTCATGATCTCAATCACGCATGTCCCAAAGAAAAATTTCCAACGCCTTTCATCGATCAAATTATCGACGACTGCGTCGGCCATGAGGCTCTCTCCTTTATGGACGGATTCTCTGGCTATAATCAAATTCAAATCCACCCAGTCGATCAGTATAAAACCGCATTCACTACCTCGTGAGGTACTTTTTCATATCGTGTCATGCCTTTCGGCTTAAAGAATGCCGACACAAATTTCCAGTGGGATATGACATACATCTTTCACGATCTGGCTAATTTCATCCTCGCCTACTAGGATGACCTCACAGCTTGCTCCAAGAAACGCACCTAGCATCTCGATGATTTACGAATCATCTTTCAACGGTGTCATCAGTACAACATCCGCTTGAATCCTCTCAAGTGTGTGTTTTGTGTCACCGCAGGGCGCCTCCTCGGTTTTATTGTTTCCCAAAGCGGTATTACCATGGACCCCCTCAAAGTCCAAGCTATCACCAAAATTCCACCTCCCCGAAATTTACGACAACTTCAGAGTCTACAGGGAAAATCTAACTTTCTTAAACGCTTTGTCCCAGATTACGCCATGCGTGCACACAGTTTCCTTCGCTTACTACATCACGACATCCCATTTCACTGGGATGACCACGCCCAACAGTCATTTGACGATCTTAAAGCAGCGCTTTCAAATGCCCCTTTAATTAGTGCACCTAACTACAATTGTGACTATATCCTCTACGTATCAGCATCAGTTGTATCAGTAGCCGGCATCCTTGTCCAGCTCAGAGATGACAATCGTGAACATGTCATTTATTACGTTAGTAAAAACCTCTCAGGGCCACCCTTGAAATATAAACACAAAGAGAAACTTGCTCTTGCAGTTGTCCTCGCAATCCAGAAACTGCGCCATTACATTCTGCTTCGCACCACAAAGGTCATCGCAGATTCCAACCCTATGCAATACTTTCTCAGCCCTCGGCAAGTTAACGGAAAATTCGCTTGATGGATCATTATCCTTCAGGAGTACAACCTTGAGTTCTCAACACCTAAGAGTAAGAAGGCCCTGGTTCTCGCCGAACTTGTCACAGCCCTTCCCTCTAACACCACCAGTGCCCCCGTCAACACCGACTTTCCCGACGAACATCTCTTTTACATCACTTCGGATGATCCTTGGTACGGATACCTCCTCGTCTACCTCTGAACTCAAAAGTTCGGTAACCACCTTTCACGAGATGATCATCGATGTATTCGCCATCAGGCCCCCTGCTACCTTCTCATCAGAGACATCCTATACCGGTAGGGCGTCGACACCATTCTTCGTCGATGCCTGACTATTGACGAGGCTGATAGTCTTAAACGACTGCCACAGCGGCGCATGTGGGGGCCATCTTTCGGGCATATCCACTGCTCAAAAGATTATCCGAGCCGGTTATTTTTGGCCTACCTTGTTTCATGATTGCATTCATGTCGTGAAACGATGTGAGAAATGTTAGCTCTACGCCAACAAAGCCCGAGCTCCCCCTGCTCTTCTTCACCCTATCATTACTGTCGGTCCTTTTTGCAAATGGGGCATCGACTTTATGACTTGTAATCCCCCCTCCAACAATGGTCACAAATACATCATTGTCACCATTGATTACTTCACCAAATGGGCTGAAGCTATGCCCACTTTCAACAACACCATTGACACTGCAGTGTGTTTCTTCTTTAACCACGTCATATCCCTCTTTGGAGTACCCCTCCAACTCGTTTATGATCATGGAAAACACTTCGAGAATGAGATCTTCATTGAACTCTCATCTTGGTTAGGCTTCTCTCATGAGTTTGCCTCACCATATTACCCTCAGTCTAACAGACAGGTCGAGGTAGTTAACAAAGTCCTCAAGACCATGCTACAACACACGGTTAATAAACATAAAACCAATTGGCATCATATGTTATTTTCTGCGTTATGGGCTTACCGAATGGCTGTGAAAACCGCTACTAGTTTCACACCATTTCATTTAGTCCATGGGGTCGAGGCAACTCTTCCCATCGAGTGCGAAATTCCCACCTTACGCACCGCCATTGAGCTATTACGCGACACTACTCCAATGGATCAGCGCTTGCTGAACTTGGAGTCTCTGGATGAAGATTGTCGATTTTCCTTACAGAACAATGAGGCAGCTAAAAAATGATCCAAGGCTACCTTTGATCGCCATGTCAACCTTCGCTCATTTCGCGAAGGTGACCTCATCCTGGCTTATGATATCGCTCATGACACCTTTGGCCATGGAAAATTCGAGTCACTCTGGCATGGCCCATACATCATTTAACATTGCCTCACCAAAGGTGCATATATCCTGGCCTCTCCCGAAGGCCTCTCTCTCAAAGAACCCGTCAACGGGTTGTATCTCAAGAAATTTTATGCTTAAAAGTAATCATTCTACTTTAGGTTATTTCTTTTCTAGCATTTTTAATCTTTTTCTCCTTCCCTCACGTATAAACTATCCTTTGAGCTATTGACAGATGCTTCCTCCACCAGCCTACCACATCGGTTACGCCGACGGTGCCAGTCGTTGGACACAAAATCTCGCTTCGGTTGCTTGGGCTCTCTACACCCCTTCACATGAAATGCTCCATTCGAGCGGCATCTGTTTGGGGTCAGCAACCAACAACCAAGCTGAATACACTGCTATCATTGGCCTCCTAGCCGATGCCCAACATCATCATATTCGTCACCTTAGCGTCTTCCTTGACTCTCAACTAGTCGTTCTCCAGCTCAACAATGTGTACCGCATCCGTGATCCTTGCCTCTTTTGCAAATACCTGCAGGTTAGGCTTTTATCTCGACATTTTGATTCCATTACATTTACACATATTCCAAGACAATCAAATCAAATTATAGATAACCTAGCTAATATTGTGTTAGATTGGCATATATCACATCAAGCTACCTCTACACATACATAAACATATCACAATCCTGTCACAGCATATACATAGAATAGACATCATCCAAACATTAACCAAAAACATGTAAATACCACATAGATCTCAAAAAGTATACTCATGTATATATATAGGTCCACAGTGCCATATGAATGTTTACATACAAAAAATACATGTATCCGCAGGCCAATGCAGCACCTCGATACAAAATGGGCTCACCAACCTATATACAAAAAATATATCTATACATCCAATACATAAAGCACCACTCACGGTGCCTCTAAAGTGCCACCACCTGCCCCTCCCTCAGGCGGTGGCGGCCCACCACCACCTACCTCAGGTGGTGGTGGTCCACCCCCTACAGGCCCCTCCTGCCCCGGTGGCAGTCGCCCGCTCGTCATAGCAGCAGCCACTGCTACTCGTCGTACTATGGCTTGCCATGGCGGTGGAACCCCCACACATTTCTCTAAGAAACTCTCGTCCTAGATGCGAGACCACATGCCCTCAAGCACGTCCTGTAACATTGTCTCCAGACGACGGCGGATGTCCTCAAAATCCACTCCGGCAGCCGCCGGAGGAGCATGTGATGACCCAGCACTAGGGTCATCAAACCGGTTCCTACTCGCTGCCCTCTCAGGCTCAGCTGGTCGCACTGCGACGTCTCTCTCCCCGCAGCAGTCTCTCCGGCTCCCGACGACCCGGCGCTCTCTGCAACTCCACCTCGCGCCCACGAGGTGCCACATCTGCACATGCACACAAACAACAGATGGTATCAACATCTATATCATATACATATGGACTGCTATCTCAAAACACAAAATAAAAAACACATACACATAAACACCAAACATACCTCAATGATCAAAAACCTCCCCTGGAGGTAGCACCATGTCCAGATCATCCCGGAAGTCCACCCCGGCATAGGGGTAACGTAAAATCACCTGCGGCATCTGCCGCCATACCTGCGTTGCCTCTGCAGAAAAGAAGTGGCCACCTTCGCCACCACCATGGCGAAGCAACACAGTCGACCACCGCCTCAATCGCGGCTCTCGTGCCCCAGGCGCACCCAATAGAATCCTCGGGCGCAACAACGGAACCCTCTCTAGAAACCAGGGCACTAGGATGGACCCGAAGGCAAACTCCCCCGTATCCATGGACCGACAGTGGTCCAATTTCCCCACCATCCTCGCATGCAGCGTAAGCCCCCAAGCGAAATGCTCACCGGCCAACACTCTCTCCAACACCAGAAGCTAGCCACCACTGATCCACTGGGTCGCCAGTGACCCATATACTCGCACAATCATCGCTGCTATACAGCAATGCGCCAGGGAATCTATAGACGCAATGCTCACGACCGTCACGGACATAAATTTCTGCCCTGAACAATATCTTCGACCAATAGTCACGAGCTGTGTATCCCTAGGCAGAACCGGCTCCACTGGTAGGGGTGTTCCCTGAAAGGGAAGCCCAGTCAAGAAATATACGTCATCCACCACAGTGAAGGGGATCTACTCTCCTCGCACGAGGAAGCAGTGCAGCTCCGGACTCCACATCTGGATCAGCAACTGTAGGAGATACTCCTGTGCCCATATCAACGGGCACTCAAAGAACTTTAGCAGCCCACAGGCTGCCAAAGTTGCACGCACACCTGGCCCCTCAATGGCCACGGCGTCTCGCAGCTAAGACCAGTCTCGCTCTCGCCAACCCACTGGCATCGTCACAACTATCCACCTGTAGACACAACACAGAGTCCTATATTAGCTCACGAAACCAACAATAGCATCAAAAAGACTCGTTTTTATACACCTCAACCTTGCCTTCTAGGTGCGGTCTTGTTACCCATAGGCATGCACACATGCACACCTGTTCACTACACAGGTGCGCATGTGTGCGCACCTGTTCACTACATAGGTGTGCATCAGTGCGCACCTATTTGCTTCACAGGCGCGCTCCCAAGCACACCTGTTCACCATACAGGCGTGCACAGATGCGCGCCTGTTCAACCTACAGACGCGCACTTGTGCGCGCCTGTTCAACCCACAGGCGCGCCCTTAGAGCATGCCTTAAATCCCCTCTACCGCGCCCCCATGTGCATATATCCAGCTGACAGGCGCACACATGTGCGTGCCTAATACCGGATCGCCCGCGCATGTGGGGCCCATATCCCCTAAATTTCTCTATACGGCCCCCCGTACAGCCCCTGCCCAAAAAATGAAATCCTATTTCTATGCAGAATGATCAGACCACTAACCTGAACCTCACTAATCACCAATCAGATGCCTCATCCTCCCCGAATCTCCAAATCTCCTCTGAAAACTGCTCGTCCAGTCACTATTACAGTAGGTACAAATGAGGTGGCAATGTGGGCCCTACAGCTATATATAGGCCTTTTGCCAAACTTCCACTCACCATTCCGGGAGCCCACGGTGTCCATTTTTCAATCCATCTTCAGCCATGGGATCAGCATCCCGTCATCTACATCACAGCAGTCCCTGGGCCTCTTTTCATCCTGAGCCCCCGGGGTGCCTTTTTTTTCATACCCTAGTCAGGTACGCATGCGCATATTCACGCTTATCAAATACATGCTCATATCTTCGATTCTCTTCAGATATTGTTCACTTTGGGTATTTGGTTTTCATGTGTGTAGGTACTTGATCATCATACATCGGCACAACCCCTTCAGGTATATACTCAGCACTGGCATGTAGTCTTTTCCGTTGTATCGCACTTACATTTCCAATCACACCCTCTGATATTTACCTCTATGATCCCCATTTCCGGCTCTACAGTACCCACACCTCCATTTGCATCTTCGATACTGTTACCCGGTAGCATTCTTACCCACATGAGTTGTCCCATTCATAGCACCTTTTGACACTTTTGACACTTATGCTATTTTTCAAAACCCTTTAGGGATGGGAGTCCCAATAGTCTTTCATCATGTAGCAAATCAACCACATACTCCTTCTCCTCATTTTGCTAGCTTTCCCACATGGACTCTTAGATTATCTCTTCTCGGTTCTATTTTTTAACTACACCTCCGCAGTATCATGAACCCTCCATTTCATCCACAATCAGTTTGCCCATCTGTAAACCTACCTTCATTTCACCTACCTCATACAGAAACTCACCAATGGGGCCCCCACCCTTCATCAGTTTTCCAAGCAAATTATGCCCTACATGGGCCACCCATATCACACTGGGGCACCCATTTCTATATTTTTACATTTCTCCCTAATTATTCATTATTTATTGTACAAACGCCTTTATTTTGAGTCGTTACATTACCCTTTTTGTCGTCACCTTTGGCGACCCGCTTCCCTCTTTTTCACCAGCCGCAACCCATGTCACCCTTGGTTGGAGCACTACTTATCATCTTCCCTTGCCTGGCATCATCCATATCTTTAGAGTACCCCACAGGTCACTTACCTCCACCCTCTGAATTTGTTCACCTTGTCCCGCCTCTGGCACAACTTATCCCTGGTCTTGTCATCCCCCTGACACTCGACCTCGTTGAACGGTTGCGGCCACTTTTTATCTCATACATCCTCCAACCAAGGGCAGTCTTGAGTCTTCCCAGATCTTGACTTCATCCATGTACCTCTACCACTTCCTCACCTCACCTAGTAGATTTCACGAAGCCATTTGCTTCTGGGAGCTGCGTCCCCCTTTTTTGTCGACATCAGCAGAGTTTTCCAGAAGGGCGACGGTATCTTGATTCTCATTATCCATTCAGTGAGAGATCTCGGACGACACAGGGTGAAACACCATTTCTCCCTGCTGTCGTTGACCCCCATAAAATTCGACGCCAACACTTTCTCATGTTACGGTGGGTCTTACTTTGCGACTATTGCAGTTAGTTCTTTTATTTGCCGAAGACCTCTAAACTTGGCAGGGCTATCAATGCCCACATCATCGCTGCTACTTATTACCGCAATCAATGCCTACTATTCAGAGCATGTTCATTTGCAGAATTTTCTTCTGCCTCTATCACGACCGCCCCTGAGGGCGCTGCAGTTGTCTACACCAACACTTCAGTCATCTTTTTTTCAGACTTACATGACACGAGCATGGGGCATGCCCGCCTCATTTGTACACAGTTTTCTATTTTACACACCTCATAGAAGGTCGAGTCCTACCGGTTCCTTTTTTCCTCCAATGGATAGCTCTGAATGATCCCACTATTGCTCTATCTTACAACAACATTCTCAGTAGAAGAAACATTGATGGATTTCGGCTATACGTATGCTCCTAACCTCATCCATCAGGGGGCATCTGTTATCACTGAAATTTTGTCCACACATGGTTACAAGAACTTAGCATTGTCAAACAGTGATGAAGTCATCCATGGACCTAAATTAATACCACAGCATTCAAAAAAGGTCAAAAACTATACAAAGTAGTGAAAAATTGAAGAGCGCTTTGCAGACATTGGGCGCGCGCGCACATGCACAGAACAGAAACGTAGAAATCGCGCACAGGCACACGATGCGCGATTGTTGGTGCAAAAAGTCATGCACCTGCTAAACGGTACATTTATGGAAGTGGTCGACCTCCCAACAACTTATGGTTCATCTCCCAAGCCGATTTTACCTCCAAATATGGACTGGATCCGACTGGTGGGCTAGTCAAAGACCTAAGAATGCCCTAAATGACCTCTTTTCACACTACAAAGTAGTTAAACAATAACCCATATGAATGCTATAAAAAGACATGGATGCACCTCATTTTCTCAAGGAATTCAAAGTAATGTTATGTTGCCTCTATTGTTTTTAGGACTCCATCCTTGACAAGAGCATATTGGCACCATTACATTGGACAATCCACCTCACCATTGAGTGGATTTGTAAAGATTTATTTCATCACCCATTTCCATTTTCTTTGTTGTAAGAAGAGCTAGCTAGTGAGGGTCCAAGAGCCTTCCCTTGGAGGAAGAAGGGACTCATAGTCCCCTTTCTTCTTGGTGCTTTGTTTTCATCAATAGATCAGCCTCAAACATTGGTGACATGGGTCTTTTGGTTCTTTTTGTTTCTATGTCCCTATGCTCATGAATTTAGTTGTTATTGCATCTCTTAGTTTAATTCTTAATTCTAGTTTTTTGTTTTCTTTCTCTAACTCTTTTCTCTACTGTTTTCCTGCTCAGCAGACCCAACTGAGCTTGCAATCATCTCTATTTTTCTCACCAAGGTGATGAAAGAGGCGCAACAAATATCACTTTGTGATAGACATGGTTGAAGACAAGAAGGTGTTGTTGGAGAAAGTTGACACTTTGAAGAATGTTACAGATTCATTGACAACGCGTATGATCACCGAAAAGTTCTCTTGGTGTAGAGAAAAAATGGGCATTGTTTCCCTCGATTGTTGACTAAGAAATCTTTTGACCCCTGTATGCAAAGAAAACAACAAGTGGGAGAATGTTGGGTAGGTGCTATATTATTTGCAAGTGTGTGTGGGGGTGCGTCAGATTTGATGATTGCATCTGACAATCCCTCCCCCTTTCGCTCTTTGTGTCGTTTTCATTGGCCATTTTCCTAGGGGGTTCCTAGGGGGGGATATCCGCCCATGTTTACACGGAGCATTTAGCTCCAGGTGGCAGTGCCCCAAAATTGTTTTTGGGGGCAATTTTTGTTATTTTAGCATTTTTCACTATTTTTAGCAGTTTTATAAATTAATCTTGGATTAATGGATTAGGGTTTTGGTAGATGTGGAATACCTAAAATAATGTGTATATATTGTATTGTGAATGTTAAAATTAATACAATGAAGAGTTGAGAGGTGCAACACCAAGGAAGGTTGATTTTCTCTTAATTAAGGGTTTCCAGTGTAAATCTATATGTACTATGTGTATGAGCCATTGATTATTACTATTTCTTCTTAGAATCTATATGCATTTCTTTACTTCATAGGTTTAAAACTTACACCTCCCAGCTTCCCCACCCCCCGGGCCTGTTATTGCTCTCAGCTCATACTTCTCCCTCTTTCATTCACATGCATCCCACTTGGGAGTTAGTTACTCACATGCTCTCATTAGTCCTCTCCCCTCGCTACCCTAGTGCACCATTATCCTATCTCCCCCATCGATCTAATTCACTTTCTCTTGAACATCAAATCTTAGCATGGGAAAGGTCAGTTGGGTTTCAGTGCCAGATTCGCAAGCATGAAAGGCAGTTCTCCCCCTCCAAATAAGGAAACAAGTGAAATTATAATCGTCTATGGTGCTATCATTTGGAACTAAATTCATCAACGCCTTGGGTGGCAACAAATTTTGGAAGAGACCTCCATTATGGAAAGAAGGCATCAAGAAACAAATTCGAGGTTGCTTTAGTTGCAATAGGAGTTGCATGATTTGCATTCGATGGTCATATCCATCTAGGGAAAAGTGGAAATGTTAGCGTCCCAATTTCTAGTTGTCCTCAAGTTGATAGTGCATCACAAATAGTCCTTTCAATATTTACATAATGAGGTCGACGCTCTTAGGAGTCAGCTAGAGGAGATTAGGCTTAACCAACTTTCAACATAAAACAAGGAATTGCCTCAACATGGTCAGAATATGATCATTCTAGTTTGTGGCTGCATCTGGTCCCTAACCTCAACACAACAACCCCCCAAGACCAGGATGAATAAATGGAAGATGTTGAAGATAAGAACAGGTCCCCCCCTAGTTTATTTTTGCATGAACTTCCAATTTTGGTGTTGTCTCAGTATTTTCTACATGGTTTACCCTGTCAGAAATTTTGAATGTAAGGGTTTTCAAACATCTATAATACATTGTAATGCTTAAGATCAACATGGTCTGGCATCAGCTTTGGAATATCCTCCCCCTTGGAGAGAATTTTTTCCTCTGTATGTACTTTGATGCTTTAATGCAACTTTTATATAATACAAATTTCCTAGTTTGAGTTAAAAAAATAAGAAAGTTCTATATAAACTTTGTTAATATAATTTAATACATATATCATATAAGTTTATACATATATTATATAAGTTAATATAATATTATATTATACTAATATAGCATTATAGTATAATATTTATGCTAATATTAATATAACTTTACTAATTAATTAACGATTTGACTAGTAAAGTCTATGGAGGTATGCATATCATACCCCATATTTGAACTTGTGACCACTTAGGAGGAAACACATGTCATTAAACATTAGGCCCACTCAGGTTGTATTTACATAATCTAATTTTTAAGGTCGCAACCAAGCCAGACACCAAATTGGTGTATGAGACCCCCTTGTTTGTGGGACAAGGGACCCCCTCCGTGCAGCGATTTGAAATTATTTGAAGACATATTTATGTCCCCACCGGTTAAATATGATATTTATGTTCATATTAATATAATTTTATGTGTCAACTTATTCATATAATTATTCATTCATATAAATATATGATATTAATTATTGAAGATATTTATGTGCCCACTAGTTACTAGCAACAACCACATTAATAATATTAATGTGTTCGTATGTGTTGATAGGCATATATTTAGCACATACGTTAGGGAATTTTTTTTATTAATATGCTAAATATATTCCATAAACATATTTGGACACATTAATATTATTAATGTGATTGTCGCTAGTCATAACTTTGTGGAGAAAATCTCGTTTAAGGATTGTATGTTTATTAAAGTTAGTTGAATTATTCACACTAATTAATCGAATATGTATTGAATGTGTTAAAAGAAGTTTAGAATATAAAACTTGATCCAACTTTGGTCTTAAGGGTATCACCATTTATAAATTAACTCTATTCCAATAAGTGGCATTCACTTTATTCAAACAATTAAAGGTAGAAGTCAGTGGCCATGGTTTCACCCTCTAGTTCCCTTTATTTTTTTTTCCGTGATCATATGAGTGCTTTAATTATTCTAATTAGTCTAATATTTAGACAAATTTTATATGAACAAATTATTTTGGTGAATGTATATATAGCCAAATAACTTTCCGTAAAAGGATTATTTATCTGAATATGCAGGTTTTCACAGTTAATCATAATTCTAGAGAAACTTCTGGAGTAAAACTGTTTCTGGAGTTTTTAAACATCCAATGTTTCAAGTGGACGCTCAACCTATCATCAAGGACATGTGTTACGAGAAAAATGTCTCTATGGCATGGGGTAAAACACAACAGACAGAATGACACAAAGAAATCAACTCTAATCACAAGTATGCTATATCAAGTAAATGCTAACATGACAAGATCAAGAGCCTACCTCGTCTGGATGTTTGATGAAGACCACCATTGAGCGTGCAACTCAAAGTTGTACACCTGCAACTTGTCCTCAAAAACCAAGATATGCAAGAATATGGTGATAATATATAATGTTAACATATAAAATAGCATAATCCATTAACATTCATGACAAATACTCCCATGGAATAATAATTCAAATATTTGCAAGATATCAATTGGACTTGAAAAGAGTATTTCTATTAAAAATGATCAACAGAAGTGTATATTTGACAAATTTTTGTAACGGCACACATCGGAACCGAGAAACTAAGTCCCTCCAGATGGGCCTCCACCACTTCAATCCTCCACCAAAGGCAAGATCATATAAAGGAGACAATGAGGTTCTCCATCAAAGAAGGAAGAGCTTGGGGGATGAACAATGTGTTCAGACTTTAAAGAATAAAGGTATGTAGACTCAATGTGAAGTGAAATTTCTCCAAAGTATCTTTTCTCTCAAAAGTTGAATTATCTCCCTCACGGCTTGGATATGGCTCAATTAATAGCCTTCAAACAGAACTGAAGGGAAGATTCAGAATGTTTCCAGTATATAGAAGGTCAAGGATCATGGATCTCATGATGTGACATGGAAACCTAACACAATTTTTAATTTTGAGCACCAAACTCGATGTACGCGGGTTGTAGTGGTGCAACCTGCATATACTCATGTTGTCTAACTGGTAGGGCGTGTATATGTGGAAAAATATGATTTTTTGGCTCTGGAAGGTACAAAAATGGAATTCAAGTCTGCATAAGGAAATGGAAAGGCCCTTTAAGCAAGTTGCATGGGGTGAGGAAAAACTTGCTATAATAGATGCCCCCTAATGTGTGAGGTCAGAGGAGTATCTGTGATGGACGAAATACATTATAATTCCCAGAAGTGGATTAATGGAGACTAAGTTAGAAGTGTTAGTTTCTCATGAGAATATTACAATTCATACTAACTGTGTACACATGGCTGCCAATTTCAATTACACTGCAGTTCTATGTGGAAATATACCAAAAGTTGTTCATGGCCATGGATAGGAAATGCAAAGTAGACATATGCCATAGGATATCATAGTCACGAACATGGCCCAGTGGAAACCAATCTCAAAATAAATCTAAATATATATGTATACAATGGAGTACAATATGATCTCCCATGATCACTAAATTCATATAGGTACTAGTCCAATGAAAGACAACAAAAACTCAGGAAAGTTGCTACTGTAAATTGAATGTCTTCTACACGATCTGCCAAAGGTGCAAGTCTACATCATGTGAATAGAGAAGTTGAATTCGAACACAATGAGACTTTGTTTGATTATCAGTCATTAATGTATACCGTTAACAAATGTGAGATATCTTAACGATAATGGAAGTAGTTATCAAGGCAGCGAGTACATTCTTACAAGTGTGAATAAAGGTGTTGAGGTAGAACACTTGAAGAATCCATCGATCAGGAGGCATTGATGTATTCCCACCTGTCGATGTGGGAGAACCTGCCACTAATGACTACAAGCCTCTAGGTACTCATAGGACTCTAGGCCTAGTTTCCAAAATAGATGAGCTAAAGTCGATGGAAGGAGACCCATTGAAAGGAGATCATTAAGGATTCTCTCATCAGTCATCACGAGGTACAAAGCAATATCTTGATGATTTGGAGGAACTCGTACGAAGAGGATGTTCATGATCCAATGATCTTGTGCATTTTTCGCATGCACCGGATGCAAGTAGTGTAGGAAAAAGACCCTCTGAATAGCATCCAATAAGGAAGATTGTTGACAAAGGAGAGGAAACCACCAATAAGGCTAATGGCATACAAGACACTTCATTAATC
The DNA here is from genome assembly GCA_009831015.1 of Picea engelmannii. NCBI lineage: Eukaryota > Viridiplantae > Streptophyta > Pinopsida > Pinales > Pinaceae > Picea > Picea engelmannii. Next base: position 72,747 of record ML794585.1, read on the forward strand.
CCAATGTGTGAATAGATTTATTGGCGTTGAACACAAGGGAAACCCCCCAGTGAAAGACCAATGAAGAGATGTCAATTGTTGTGTTCAAGGTTACCTACCCATAATGAAACTAGGACCAGGGTGCATGGTAGGACTACAACGTCATGTGACTCTGAGACACACTGATGGTATGGCCAACATGCAAAGTCAAGAGTTCTGGGAAATGGTCGACACAGACTTATAGACGTCCTTTGAACAAGAGAATGAAACATATGGATAACTCAAGCAACATAGACTTGATGATAAAGCTTCATGATGCAGGGGGCATCAACGAACTCTCCATAGGGACTGGAAGAATAACCAGTCAGAGGAGTAAACTTTAATTAACGAACTCAGCTTCCTAAGGTCATACTAAACCCAAAATTTAGATGATAATGGACTCAAAAGTTTGTGCTTTTTTCAAAGGTGACACGACTGCTGCCAATATAATATAATATTCTTTTCCCGCTCGTCTTTTTTTGTTTTTTCATAGGCAAATGAATGTTATGATACAAGAGATGAAACGATTTTCATGAGTAATAAACTAGCTCCAAACAGTGGAACATGCCTATGATCTATGCAAGGAAGTGCATGTGGGGCATGGACACTCAGGGGAATGTTTCTTCTTAGGGTACATGGTGTCAAGCTGCAAAGGATATAAATAAGGCTCTGCTTGGCTAGTGATGCAAATTGTTGAGGTAATAGGCTTATAACGAGAAAGTGGGAATGAGCAATAGGCTCAATACTGCAAGCAAGATAATGGAATGAAATTACAACTTAACTCCAAAGAATGTCCTTTTTTCATAAATTTAGTCCCCTAGGCCCGAAAAAGTATAAAACAATATCAAGGAGGACTCTTCTAGCCAATGTTGACTAGAGTGTTCATTTTTTGAAATTAGTCTACTTGGTCCGAAAAAGGCTTAAACTTACACCAAATAGACGTCCTTTCAAATCCATTTAACGAGTGTGAAAGAGACAAGTTCACTCAACAATATTTTCACTTTTTTAGAGAGTCAGAAAAGAGCTTAACCAAGACTCGAGGGGAGTCCCATAGGTATAGGTCAGAATGCTTATGATTAATAATATGGAGTTCGAACGCAAAGCCATATTGTAACTATAAGGGACTCTTGGTCCTATGGAATAACTTCTGCATGGGCACCAAATGGAACAAAGGTTCTAACTAGGGCACCCATGTTTCATAAGCCTCTACCCCTCAATAACGACACTTTTAGTAGTAGTAAGAAGGTTATGTGTCGCTAATAAATGGGTTCGTACCTAAGGCATACGGATCACAGTCATAGGATAATGAAAATATGCAAAATGGAGTTACAACCTATCCTATATGTTGGTAAAAGGAAATACATGTCGAAGTCACGAACGGGCAGAATGACGCTAGAAACCACAAAAATCCCTGGAAAAAACCACCAAAACCAAATCCTTCCACTGCACTATTAGTCCACTGGGTCAAAAAATTAGCATAAACTATATAAAGTGGATAAAAAAATTCTACTAATAGTAAAAATAACCAATTTTACCATACCATTTGAGCTTTTTTACCCACATAGTGCATTTTAGACCATTTTTCCCACGATCTTCAAGTGTCGATTGCGGGAGCTACGATCAACGAAATTGAAAACCGTCTGGACCAAGTACATGCTCTTTCCCTCCTCTTCATTTCTAGTGGTTTAAATTTTAAATTTAGTCCTCATTTTTTCAGTATTTGAGGGTGTACCATATAAATTAGGGTGTATGCAAGCTATAGTTCATCAGGTCGCATATATGGAGACATGTACATGGGAAAATAAAATCATGCTCTCATATATGTAGCCCTACACGCAACTGTTAACATTACAACCCATGTACAAGTCCGCAAACAAATATTTTAATGAATTTAACTCAAAAAATAATTTTCCTTTGGCAGGATGGTGCTTGAACGAAGAGAGAGAGAGAGCATGAGGAAGTAGATGTAGTAGTGGAAAGAGATGCAAGGGCCCAACTAGCTCTAAAAATATGTGGACTTTACAAATTTTGGGCTCTCAAAGGAATGAGGGCACAAATGAGGTTACTCCAAATTCTAGTAAACTTTTGGGATCTGGATACAGAGGCCTTCAAACTCGATGAGAAACCATTGAGGATTGAAGTAGATGACATCTATTTCATCAAAGGATTGTCTCGCTGAGGCGAGGTAGTGAATCTCAAAGAATGGGGGGATGGGGGTGGTATGAATATAGAGGACTAAATTTCCACCCATTGTGTTGCAGGCACAGATAAAGTAGGGAGTCAACTCCCCATTAGGGTGATCGAGAACCTGAGTTTAAATATCGTCGTCCTTATTCTTACATGGATCTCAGGATTGGACTCATTGCACCATGCATCAATTCCACTCATGTTTTACGCAGTGGATTGTTTACGACCCATGGTTTATGATTGGTGTACTTCATTAATGGATAATATGAAGAGCCAGATAACGGATTGCAAACAAGGGAGGAAGAGAAACTTCGGGTTTGCATCCATCTTGTGTAGTTTTTTTTTTGAGTGGGTTCCAGGCTTAAGCCCTAGAGTAGAGATCATTCCACATGTATTGTGTGATCCAACCATGTCATGGTGGATCGACATGATGAGGTAGTTAGGAGATGGTAGGGTGCCAACCCCCTACAACGATGAGTTATTCTTCTGGTGGCATCGATAGGTGATAGCCATAGATGACTACCCTTATTCTGGGATCGACTACAGAGGAGATCCATATATGCATTTGCCACCAGGATCCACCTACGATGATATAGGTATAAAAAGTTTTTATATGTTTCATTTTTTGTGTTTTTTCAAAAAGAATATAAAACACAAATATTTTTGTATGGTATCAAGTATTAACAAAATGCTTTGTTACGCAGATGTGGTTCTGCGAAGACCAGATGGATTCGCACGACATCGACGAAGGAATTGGGGAGATGAGCATGTGGGAGGAGATGCAGAGAGAGTGCTACAAAATGTGCAGGGGAACCTGCCTCGATTGACGCACATGATTCCTATGGTTCATGTAGAGGATTTTCCAGAGGCTATGCAGCGGCAGGTAGTGGGTGTGCCCCGTGCGTGGTTGCGACTCTTTTGACGTCTCGCAAACATCATAGTGTGCTATTAGGATATGCAACTGACGCCACAGGCGTATATGCCATGGTCAATATATCTATCGACTATATATGTATTTTTAAGGTGTGATCCCCATTTTGTACTATGAAACCATATTTTTTGAAGAGATGAAATATAAAAAACATTGGTCTTCGGCTTTACTTATATATGTTACAATGTGTACATTGATGAGTGTGTTTTCTTTACTTTATTTATGTGACAAATGCCAATCTAAAACATAATTAGTATATGAATCGGATACATAATTAGAACTTCTAGGTATGTGATTATAAGTAATAAAATCAAAGTATCGTTCCAAAAGTCGTACCCGTAGGAATCATCGGAGTAGAGTAGGATCTCGCACACGATAATTGTCGTTTAGCTGACATACTACTAACTGGGAGTCCAATCAAACTTATAAATACCGAACACCATGTGAAATGGCATTGCATAATAGTTTTATAACGATGTTATAGTCAGCCATATTATTTTTTGATGGCTCCAGACAAATGCCACCTGAAGACACCATATGACCCTGGGTGAGTAAATGACCCAAGCAGCGAAAGCCATGTTCCATGTATGATGACTTACATTGTTTGTGAATCCTAAGTAAACTGAAGACTCCATTGACATCTGCCAACCAAGGGAAAAATCGATAAGCAAGCCGACGATGCAAAGGAAAAGGCGTATGTACACTAAGATACACTAGTATACAAAAATTCACACCCAATATTGAGGGCTCAAGCATAATACCTTTTAAGGTAGAGCCCATTTTTGGGCTCTTCCAGCATATTCCCTTCATAATCTTCTAACTCATAGGATCCTTTTTCTAAAACATGTCACACAATATAAGGACCGTGCCACATAGGGTTGAACTTTCCTTCCCCCAACAGTTCTTTGGCTTGGTCATACAGAAGGACCAAGTCACCCTCAACGTACTACCAAGGATATACAGACCTATCATATTAAACCTTAACATGTAGTTTATTTTCTTCGATAGTTGTAGAGGAATCTCAACACTGCTCATCTAGATGCTCTAGGTGCATAAGGCGTTCTTCAAGATTGGATGTGTGAGGTAGGAGCTCAATTGCCATCTTGAGGGAAGGGATTTTGCATTCAATCGGTAGAATCGACTCCACACCATGTACTAACTGAAAAGGAGAAAAATCAATGGAATTATTAACCGATGTCTGATATGCCCAAAGTGCAGGGTAAAGAATTAGATGCCAGTCAGACATACTCTGGCGGGAATCTTTTTTCAAAATGGTCTTGAGAGATTTGTTCACATCCTCTACTTATTCATTTTCTTGGGGATAATAAGGGGAAGAATGATTGTGCTTAAACCCCAGTTTTGATGCTAATTGCTTCATCATTTCATTCTGAAAGTGATTTCCATGATGTGTGACAATATCCTTTGGGATTCTGAACTGGGCTATAATTTGGTTGAATATGAAAAAATGTTGCAATCTTACCATCAGATATAATGGTAGGCATGGCCTATTCTCACTTAGTAAAGTAATCCACAACCATGATAATATGTCAATTCCCCCCAGCTGAAGATGAGTTACAATCTATAAAATCTACCCCCCACTTGGTGAAGGGACTGACGACGATGACTGGGTGAAGAGGGGATGGATGCGAGCGCATTTTCTGAGCGAACACCAGGAAAGGGTGACACTTCTTGACTGCTTCAACACAATATTTAAAAAATGACGGCAAAAAATAACTAGCTCGCAAAATATTTTGGGATGTCGCAAGCCCATATAAATGACCACCAAAAACCCCACAGTGACATTCATTGAGAACCAACTCAGCTTCCTCGTGATTCAAGCAATAACGCAAAATATTATCTACTCCTCGACGATATAAAGTGTTGTTTATGATAAGGTAGTTTTTATCTTGATGTCGTATAGGTCATCGATCGTCTCTCGACAGATGCTGAGATAACTTCAAGGTTTGAAGATAGATTAAAATGTCTCCATACCAGGGGTTCGAAGATGAGATAAGGAAAATATGTTCATCTGTGAATGAATCGTTATGAATAGCGTCCTCATCTATTCGAGGGAAGTATGATATTAACTCGACAAAAACTAACAATTTTTTAGACTTTACCGAAGAAAAATCAAGATCAAAGTCTTGCAAAATAACAATCCCCTTATTGTATTTCCACCCTATGATACTCCTGGTAAGCACGTATTGAAATGGATTGATATCTGCAACTATGGTAGTTTTTCAAAGCAATATATAATGTCGTAATCTTTGAACTACATGTACGGCGACCAAGACTAGATTCTCGATGTGAGAGTACTTAATTTTAGGACCAATTAAATTTTGACTAATATAGTAGACAATGTGCTCATGGATCTCATCATCCTCCTGAACTAGAACCATACCAACCGTCCCTTCGGACGATGAGATATAAGAAAAATCATCTCTATTGTAGTCTGTAGGCTTTAGCAGAGGTGCCGATACCAAGGCTTTCTCAAGATCATCAAAGTATTCCTGGGCTCACTCATCCCATATAAACGAAGTATCCTTATTCAAAAGATGCATGAAACCCTTAGTTAAATTGGCATAGTTTACTATGAACTGACGCAAGAAGTTATCTTTCCCCTGTAAACCCTAAAGTTGTTGAATGTTGTGTGGGGAAGGCAATTGAAGTATTTCCTCAACCTTCATAGGATCCACCACGATCCCATTCTCAGAGAATAATAATCCTAAGAGACAGCCAGACCTAACGCAGAAGATGAACTTGTGAGGGTTCAAACAGATGTGATAATAACGACATCTCTCAAATACTTGTCGAAGGTGAGTGGAATGATATACTCTCTTGCAAGAGTGAGTAGCGATATTGTCAAGGTAAGATTTGAAAATATGTTTGAGATCATGAAAAACAAATTTCATGGCACGTTGGAAGGTTTCTTCGGCATTTTTAAGGCCGAAAGGAATTTTCCGGTATGAAAAATTACCCCAAAAACAAATAAATGCCATCTTTTGTTGATCCTCGGGTTTGATTTGAATTTGATTATATCCTGAAAATATGTCCATAAAATAACAAACCTCACTTCCCGCACACTCGTCGAGAATCGGGTCAATGAAAGGAGTCGGGAAGTTGTCTTTAGGACAAGCCTTGTTCAAGTCTCAAAAATCCATACATACACTGATGGTTCCTTGTTTATTATTCACGGGAATGGGGTTGGACACCCATTCAGTCAAAGGAACCGGGTATATGAAACCAAAATTAAGTATCTTCTCTATCTCTACCTTAATAGCAAGGGCCTTCCTAGGATTAACAGCTCTAAGACATTGTCGAACAGGTCTAGTATCCTGATAAGTCTTGATCTCATGTTTGAAAATACAAGGGTCGATCCTTGGCATATCTTCATACAACCAAGCGAATACGTCATGAAATTATTTGAAGAGATCGGTGTAGATCTGAATTTCTTCATGCAAACAATCTGCACCGATATATACATTTTCAATTTTTCCAGGAATTCGAGAGATGTCGATCGTGACGATAGGAGAAATATTCGCCATGTTTCTTTTGGCATAAACATTGTGCGTATCTAATGGAACCGCAGCGTGACCGACCATCTCACTCAAGGTAGATCTAAATTCATCATGTTTGATCCTAACAAATTCTGGAAGGAAGTAAGAGTGATAATGCATATTGTCCTTTGGTCTATCGAGACCATTCATGTCCTCTAATATGACTTCATCCAAAGGTAAAGTATCATCGACGCAATCATGCGAACAAAATGATTGGGTGGCCCATACGGGCTAGGGAACAAGATCCTCCTTATCCGTCTGCGAGGAGACAGGATCTGGGTCAACAGTAGTGTTAAGAAAAACCTGATAGGAAACCTCTTCTGCTAACAGTGGCATTTCCATTCCAATGTGTGATGGGCCTTCACCTAATAGAGTCGAGAAGGAAGGGTCCAAGGGTGATTGAAATATGAATTATGGAAAGGAACAGACCTCATTGAAAATGAAGACTCACTAGAAATGGTATAAATGTAATGAATTGGTGCCATGAAATCAAAGGTACCCATGAGAGAGGAATAAATTATGACACCAATATCCTCAGTTTCCAGTTCATAATTGTCAATCACTGGGATCAAATTTCCAATTGATGCATTAGGACTAGCATGCACAAATGGCAATTGATCAATCATTAATATTTTCCCTTCGTGAGGAAAACATAAAGTGTGGAAAACAGAGGACACAATCGCGGTCATGGAATAAGTCCAATTATGCCCTAGTAGTAAATTATAGTCAAGGAGCGCATCAACCTCCTCAACATCAACCTCCATTGTCTTTCCACCTAACTGAACCTAAAAAGCGGAAAGAATTATGTGGGGTCGAAAGGAAATACCATCAAATGCAGTCAACCTAGTCATAGATTGAGAGAGAGTCAGAGAACCAATGGCTTTCCAACATGTTAGGGACATCACGCACGTTGCAGCACCTTCATCAATAACAATGAATTTGATGGTATATTTCGTGTAATCCAGATGGACTTGAAAGGCCACGTGATAATTCAAGTGAGGTTTAACATCCATGATGTCAAACTTAATAACCTTTGAGCCACATGGGTCTAGATCTCCTAAATAAAATAACAAGGCATTCCTCTATGAAGGACATGTATGGAGCACATCCAAAGTCGACATCGCACAAGGGGTTTGACCCAGATCTTCAACAATAAAATAGTTCTAGGAAGCTCTAGCATTAGGATTATGGGAAGAGCGTTTTAGTACTCCTTTCGGAATGCGAGGCTGAGGCTCTGGATTTTCGATCTTCAAAGGTGTTTCTGGAGGAGGGGGAGACTTTGGACCTATAACAGTCTATGAAGAACCGTAATCACGACATCGAGTGGCTACATTAATCTATGACTTGACCATATTAACACATAGACAGACACCTTCATGTGTCGAGGGGTTCAAATTCCCTCTCGACGCATTTCCAGTATTGGAGGACCCTGAAGCCATGTATTGATTATGCGGAAACGGATTGGTCATCACAACGATTGATTGAGATAAGAGCCTGGAGGCTTCCTCAAGTTTGGAGCATAGGTGGGTAAGGTGATCATATTTACAAATTTTACAAGGAAACATTACCTTCCACTTTTCTTTCTTGCCCTTACCATCATTACTATTTGATCTATCATTGTTAGCGTTGTCCTTAGTTTTGTTATCATTTCTCCCACCCTTATGATTATTACCTCTTCCTTTATTTATATTCCCTCATGTTTGTTGGTTACCCTTTCGGTTGGTCGACGATTGTACATAATGCACATCCGTCGACTGAGTGGGAGTGGAGGACGAAGACGAAGATTTTTCTTCTATAGACTGGCTTAGAGAAAACTGATCCAGGTGGATATTGATGACCACCCACCTTTTCCAAATGACTCAAAACAATTTTCTGGCAATTTTGGCAATTTACTATTTTTAGCCGATTTTAACTTTCGGGGCTATTTTGAGGGTCCAAATGAAGGTTTTTCGAGATCAAGGTACTCAATGATAGCTCAAAATAATCTGGATCAGTGGTATCAGAGCAGACTGCTCTTGATCGTTTTTTCAGTGCATGTCCCTGACGAGGTCCGAGTATAGCAAGCTGGGTCTTGAGCTTGTCTCTTTTGAGGACAATTGCTCTTGCACACCCAAGAAACCCTCAATTGCGGAAGAAAAGAAAAACGACGGAGCAGACGATCCTATCAGTCTGTTGCTTGAGCAAGCTCTCACGCAACAGAGGAACGAAATGATGGGGAATTTTTCCCACATCCTTCAACGCCTACTGATAACATCAGGAACATCTTCATCAAGTGGACACTTTGGAGGCACCTCGGCTTTCAAGGTACAAGTTAATTTTGATATTCTTGTATTTGAAGGACGGATAGATGCAGATGCCCTAGAAAAATGGTTAACTCTGCTAAAAGGTTAATTCTATGTTCACAATTTTTTCGACAAAGAAAAGATCACCTTCACACTCCTTAAAGCTCTCCCTCATGTCAAACATTAGTGGGAAACTTACTAGGAGAAATGTTCCACAGAGGAGTCTGGAATTTATGGGGTCGATCCCACTTGGGATTTTTTTGTGGATGCGGTAAAATAATAGTATTACCCTGTTGGCAACTATGAGGACCAGTACATGAGATGGACCACACTGCGGCAAGAGAGGGGCCAAGCAGTTCTAGAGTTCACCAATACCTTCCATACCTTGCGCACCAAGCTGAGTATCAAAGACTCCAAGCGACATTTGGTTCTGAAATACCGTGGGGCTCTACACAGATACATCCAGACTGAAATGGATTTTCTGGACATCTCTTCACTCGGTGCTGCTTATCAATATGTTGTTAAAATTGAGCCGAAATTTAAGCACCAGAACAAACAGGAATTTGGGTCTGCAAATCTGCAACAACCAAAGTATGACAAAGATGGCCCTAACAAAAAGTGTCCCGAAAACTAGTCCAAGACACAGGAAAAGAAGGGTCACGGGAAGACAAAGAAGGACATCGGAAAATGGTGTGATTTCCACAAAATCCCCTGGCACAACACCGATGAATGTCGCTCAAAACAGTCATTGGTGGCCGAGATCAAAGACAAGGAGCCGAACCCTGATTC
>ML794585.1:82676-99868 GCA_009831015.1 Picea engelmannii
GATCCAGGTGGATATCGGTGGCCACCCACCTTTTCCAAATGGCTCAAAACAGTTTTCTGGCAATTTTGGCAATTTACTATTTTTAGCAGGTTTTAACTTCTGGGGCCATTTTGAGGGTCCAAATGAAGGTTTTTCGAGATCGATATTCTCAATTGTATCTAAAGGAATGATTGAGCCCCCAAAATGAATCTCCTTGATGATACCTTTCCAAAAATCTATTACACGCCTAAAACAGAGATTGTATGCAAAAGTTACGACCCCGGGAAGTTGATGTACTCACTTACCCAAACGGGGTCCACATGACTTTTGGCGCTTCATCTCCTAGGGTTAGGTTTTTGGATGTCTAGGGTTTTTGGCATTATTTCTTATTGTAAAAAGGCCTTCAGAGCCTCATTGTAATCATCTTCTTGCGAATGCGAGTAGCCGTCACATCTCTTCTCAGAGATATGCTGCCACCATTCTAGCGAGTCTTTCACTCTGTATTTTTATAGTCTCTATACATTTCTTTCATTAATAGAAATCATGTATTACTTTATATCTGTGTTTATGGTTGCATCTCTTATACATTTATGTTATATTATTGAATATCTGCAATATCTCTGTGTATTTCTTTATTATATCTCCGATCTCATTTCGTGCCGAAAATAAACTGGATCAACAACTCCTTCAACTCATTTTTCACCAAGTATGTAGACTTAGCATTTGCAGAGCCTATAATGCCATCAACATGAGGCCCAGGAATTTTTCTAGGGTCATAATTTGACCTCGAAGTGTCAGGAATAATTTCATACAACATCCTAGACTGAGCATATATGAGGTCTAGTTTTTGGGCTTTGAAAATAACTTCTTCCTTTGATGTTACCCCAGATGTAGAAACATCCTTAAATATAAGGCAATAGGGATTTAAGAAACCACTCCAACATAAACTCTGGATGAATGTAGGATTTAATCAACCTCTTCCATCTACGCCACTCTTGGATATGGTATGATATATGTGCGGCCTTATCTTGGCAAAGGGTCGACAAGAGTTCTATGTCAGCATCGTAACGAACCAGCAACTGGAATTGGTTGAGAAAGACAAAAACCATCTGATTAAAATTTCTATATGTTCCCCCTTGTAGCTTAATGTACCATTTCGTTGCAACCCCTATGAGGGTGCATTGAAACAGTCTCAAATGAATAGAATCGTCATTAAGAGAATTGGATGAGCATCAAATATGAAACATAGTAACATGATCACACGGGTCCTCGTTAGTCTTTCCCTCAAATTTTGGAATGTCTGAAGGAAGCTTGGTGGGGACGGGGGGCCATGATGGATTGTGACGCACTGGTTCATTCATTAATCTCGACAAATCTAGCAAATTAAGCGTGGCCATAAAAGGGAGTCGGGGTTACGACATCTGAGCCCATGCTCCCGGGAAATATTGATTTTGAGGGATTGCATCCTATCCAAGGTTCTTGTATACATTATGGCTCTGTCCGGGAGGGTAATATCCTCCTCCAAAATGATTCATAAGAGGTTGTATGAGCACCATACCTGTAGGATAGTTATAATGAGGGTTATAAACATTGGCCCCAGCTAGAGGAGTTGTAGGTTGGGGGTTGCCCACAGTATGAAACTAACCTCCTCCGAGTGGAAATCTAGAGGATAGAGATGGATTCGTCATGCCAAATATATTATTATGAATCGGCGTGGAGGAGTAAGGGGGAAAGTATGGAACATAGGAAGTGGCTTGTCCGCTCGGTTGAGTACTCCATCCAGGATCATTGACACTAGGATTACAGCCGAAAGAAAAATGAGGCTGGCCCCCAACCATAGGATTCATTTGTGGAAATTGACTTCCACCAAACGAGAGAGGAGTATGTGGAGGGGCCATGCCCCCAGGTCCAAGACTAGGATTTTCATTAGTCGTTTGAATGGAGGATGAAAGTTTCAATTTCATATTCGGCATACCAAAAGAGAAAGGGTTAGAGACTGAAGGTATGGATTGATAATTCTATCCAGGCGTACCAAAAAGAGACCCAAAAGGGTCATCACTGTGGGTTGAGTAGCAACCACAGGCTAGATATGAGTAATGATGGGAACCTTCGGTACTACAACCTTCGCGGCTGAAGGATTCAAAGGAACCCCATTAACTATAGTAGGTATAGGATTCGAGGGACTCCCTATGTCATTCGGACTCGACTCAATACTCATACTTGTATAATCACAAGTCTGGTAGATGGAGATATGTGTACCAAATTTAGTAACTTTACGCCTTCTAGAAGGCAAAGACTCAAGATGAGGTGATAACTTCAACAAATGGAGAGACCTGCAGGGAAGCTAGTTTGTCTCCACGATGACTCGATAATTGAGATATAAAATAAAATCCTAGGGCCAACTAACAATCAGAGAGCACACCAAAATAAACAAAAAAGGAAAAATGCACACAAACAGGATATAGTAGCTAAAAATGGGCCTCCCTCTCTAGAGTAGGTATGCCTCACCCAAGAGGGGCCTAAGACTCCCTTCAAAATATTAGAGGTATCAGAATCAGTTATAAGGGCCCTCTTGGGCTTAACAACACAATCAGTCAGATCCCCTCAGAGAGGTAATCTTCCATCAAGGTTGTGTGTTGTCTAACCCTTATCTGACTTAGGGTACCTGCGGAATACCCCATGCAAGTAACCTATGTGGCTACCTATGTCAAGCAACTAGAGCCACCATGATATAACTAATGTGCAGAAGAAAAGTTATAAGTCAGGTCCAGCGTATGGGCAGGGTAACAAAGCCCAAAATCTTGAAAGCACCGCCTCTCACAAAGGTAAAGGTACTAGCAAGACCCCCAAATACGAATAGATCCCCAGAAATATCTTTGATTCTAAGAAGGTATTAGAGGGTTAACTCTGCAACCAACTTCGCGCGACCTCGTGCTTAACTACGGTGTTATCAGAGCATTCTGACATCACTAATTACATAATGGATTTCACCACTCCCTGGTCAGACACATATGTTTAGCTTAATAGCCTTGGAGAAGTTCACTCACAAAATCCTATTCCAAGGCCCTATATCCTATGCTTGTTTGTGTACTCTGAAAAAATAAAATCGTTTCTAATCAATTTTAATTAATCAACGTTACTTTTAATGCCTTTGTTTACTCAAGAGATGTGGTCATGAAACTGATGATATTATGACTCAACATATAAGAGAAATGAATATAAACATAGTGCTAAGTCCTAATCTTAAATTCTCAAAAGATGGTAAGCTTTTAAAATGCAACTTTCAATGCAATTCTACAATTTAAATAAGATGCAATCCTTCCACACATGTCAATATCAATACTAAATAACCAAAAGAGAAAATGCCATAATGCAAAATGAGTAAATGTTTTTGTATTTTCGATATAAGGAAACAAAAATGCAAGGACTGAATAGCAGCTTGATATACAAACCCTACTACAAGCAAAAAGAGGCATATCAAGCAAGATACCAAGAAGAAAAAACTCAGACCAAGATGCAAGGAAAACCAATGAAAAATATGATAAGAAAGAATACCGCCCGAAAATTCAACAAAAAAAAAGGTTTCCTATCACTCTGCAAGCACTCAACATCTAGGACAGAGACCCAAGAAGACTCAGCAACCAACCAAACTCACCCAGCAAACACCAAACTCAGCTAGTAATCTTAAAGAGTTGATGTACACGACTGTTTGAGGAAAACTCGCGTATGTACGCATCCTATAGAAGGACAACTCGTGTATGTACGCGCCTGTCAAGGGAAAACCCACGTATATGTAATCAAACACTGCCAGGGAAAGGATTAAGCCAAGAAAACTCAGATGCAAAGTAAAAATAGGTTTTCAAGAAATCAGGTGACAAGGAAACTCAGGCTAACAGAGAGCAATTCAAGGAGAAAAACACTCAAAACCCCAAACAGAAGATCATTCTCCAGTATGATCGCCAATTTTGTTATGAGGAAATATCTCTATGGCATGGGGTAAACCACAACAGACAGAATGACACGTTGAAATCAACTTTAATCCCAAGTATGTTATATAAAAGAAATGCTAACAGGACAAGATCAAGAGCCTACCTCATTTGGACATTTGATGAAGACCACCATTGAGCATGCAACTCAAAGCTTTACACCTGCAATTTGTCCTCAACAACCAAGATATGTAAGCATATGGTGATAATATATAATGTTAGCATATAAAATAGCATAATCCATTAACATTCATGACAAATACTCCCATGGATTAATAATTCAAATATTTGCAAGATATCAATTGGACGAGAAAAGAGTATTTCTATTAAAAATGATCAACAAAAGTGTATAAGTGACAAAATTCCATAACGGCACACATCGGAACCAAGAAACTAACTCCCTCCAGTTGGCCCTCCACCACTTCAATCCTCCACCAAAGGAAATATCATATAAAGGAGACAATGAGGTTCTCCATCAAAGAAGGAAGAGCTTGGGGGTTGAACAATGTTTTCATCCTTTAAAGGATAAAGGGATGCAAACTCAATGTGAAGTGAAATTTCTCTAGAGTATCTTTGCTCTCAAAAGTTGAATTCTCTCCCTCACGACATGTGGATATGGCTCAATTTATAGCCTTCAAATGGAACTGAAGGGCCGAGTCAGAACGTTTCCAATATATGGAAATTCAAGGATCATGGATCTCGTGACGTGACATGGAAACCCGACACAGTTTTTATTTTGAGCACCAAACTCGATGTACATGGGTTGTAGTGGTGCAACCCGCATATACGCATGATGTCTAAGTGGTAGGGTGTGTATATGTGGAAAAATATGATTTTTTGGCTCTGGAAGGTACAACAAGGGACTTCAAGTCTGCATAGGGAAATGGAAAGGCCCTCTAAGCAAATTGCATGGGGTGAGGCAAAAAATGCTATAACAACATGAAAATCTTGTATGTAGTAAAAGAGTGCTTGGATTATTTATGTTTTATTTTCAAAAGTTTAATTTGTTGTGGTTGATAATGATGATGGTTAACATTTAATGAGAACAAATTTGGTTCATTATTTTAAAGTAAGAAATTAAGTCAAGATTTGGTATTTCTATGCCAATTCTGATTGAGTTGTAAGTGGTTTGATTGGATTTTGAAGCAATATTGGAAAGCCTCTTGTCTCTATGTTGTTTATCTTGTTCTTGTGCATTATGTACCTAGTCATAGTTGTGCTATCAATGGGGTAAAGATTTTCTTTTATGAGAAGGATAGGATAGGGTGTATTGCCTTTAATTTTGAGATTATAAGTTATAAAACATTTTTGGATTTTTTATATCTTTCTCCATGATTCCCTAGAGATGTTAGAGCCCCACATGCCACAATCATGTAAGATAATAGGAGTGATGATAGTTTCAAAGAGGAGTTTATTTTTATTCCATAGTCATAGGTCCATTGATTTACATCTGTTTCAAATCCATAATAAGCTTTCCTCTCTCCATTTATCCTTTTGTCAATGTTATAATTCAAGTTAAAGTTGTGATGAAAATCAGTTCCTAGATATTTGTATGAAGTCACTTCCTCCAAATTGTTGTTTTCATACATAAAATTAAGGTATTAAAAATATTCAATTAAATAAATTGATGGTTTAATAATGAAATATTATCATCAATCTAATCAAATTTATAATTATTTCAAAAACATTTATATTAAAATTAATTATTAATAATATTTTCATAATATAGTTAGAAACAAAAATTATTTATATATGTTTTTTAAAATAAAAATTCATCTCCCCCGGATGGGGTGACAACTGGAATATATGCACCAAGTGAAGTTAATGAATTCATTCACTGCTCTCCTCCCTCTATTCATGACAATGTGGAGCATTAACGAAGCAAGGGTGGAGACGTGCCTGTGTTGCATGGGAAACTTAATGTGTTGATCAATCTCAGTGTCGAATTGCTACAGTGTTGGTACGAGGACAATGAGGGATGTCAAATCAAGCTTAATGGCACCTTCCATTAATGGAATGGGTTACTTATTGGAGGTAAAGCATGTTTTTTGTTCTATATTGTTTGTTCGGGCATCGTGGGTGGCATCCTCTTCTCTCACTAGGATTCTCTTCGCTCACAACACTCTCTCTTGGGATTTTGATCATTTTTCACTCTCAATGTTGCGTGAGAGGGGTAATTTGAAGTGTGGTCTAGCCTAATATATCTATATGGTTCTTCAGCTTCATCTAGGCCTGTCTACCTTTCCAACTCTTCCACCTTCCACCAACTCAATCTTCGTTGGTTTGTCCTCTATGGGCTTTCCCTACACAACTCAAAACTAAGTTAAGGTTGACATTAATTAGGTTTCCATTGATGAGGATTTCTCTCTGGTGTTTCTCAATTCTCCTTCAGACTCCCAATTGATTGCTTCTACATATTTACATCCTTCTCTTTTCAATTCCTATCGAGAGGCAGGTGTTTCTCCCACCCTGGTCTCGGGGGAACCTTGGAGTGGTCGAGTTATGGAAGAGGATCCTCCTTCAATGCTTGGTGACATGGTTTAGGAAGTATCTCATCCCAAAATCGACATCAACCCCAGTGTGGATATAGTGCTCAAGGCACCCCCCTGTGCAGCTTCTCAGTGGATCAACTGCGACTCATTTTCAACATGAGAAGGGATGTTGCTGACCATATTTTTTGTCAGAACATCCTTTGTCGTTGGTTGGACGCCTTCAAGTGAGCCTGTCAAGATCAGGTTCCCAACCTATTTCCATCCTTATGTCTTTGCTCGAGCCTAGCCTCACCCCCCAAATGGTGATGGAAATCTGGGTTCTTCCAGTGTTTGAATTTTTTCATTTCATGTTTCCATTTGTTCAAAATACTCATAGCTACAACATTAAGCAAGCCCAGTGCCAGATTATAGCTTTCATAGTTTTTGTATCTGGTCAAATATGTATCTCGCTATAAACATGGATTTTTTCAGGCATGAAGTCGGTTATGGTTTCCATCTATTTGGCAGAACTGGTTACCGACTTTGTTATTTGTGCTATTTTCTTGATTATCTAAGGTAATACAACTTTTATTTACAAAAACAAAATATTGTCTCAATTTTTAAAAACTGATATTAAAAATATGATAAGAATGATGACGATTAACATCCACTAAGACTGAATTGGTCTATCGGCCCTTAAGAGGGTAAGGGATTACTTGCAATTCTTTAGAATTTTGTTTTTGTCCTCAAAAATCATTAAGAGAAGCTTTCCAATATCACCATAGTTTTGTTGAGTTAAAAGGTTAGGAAGGTTGGTATTGTGACAAATATTTTGAAATTGAGACCTAATTTGGGTTTAGGCTGGAGAATGTAAGAGAAAGTGTTTTTCATCTTCAACTTTCTTAGTGTCACAAAGGTGACACACTCTTTCATCCCATGGCATTTTAGGAATTGACTAATGCCTAGTTTCATTATGGAGCTCCTGAGAATTTGTTCTTATCTTAGCAATGCTTATTTTTTTCTTTACACTAGTCAAAACATAGAGATAATTTTGATCTTCTAGATTAGGGTTGATTACATCCTTATAATACCTTTATTTTATTTTTTCCTCTAACTCTTATCAGACCACATTTTCTCCTTAAATTTTGATTTAATGATATTTTTAATAATATCCTTATTCTATAAAATGGTCTCTTCCATGATTCCCCAATGGCTTAGCCAAGACTGGGCATCTTTATGCCATCCTCGCTTGAGTCGAAGGTGCTTACGACTAAATTTTGAAGCAATTTTAGGAAGCCTCTTGTCTTCCATGTTGTTTAACTTGTTCTTATACATTATGTATCTAGTCATAGTCGTGCTCCCAATGGGGAAAAGGCTTTCCTCTAAGATGAGTTTGTGATAGGGAGTATTTCCTTTAATTTTGAGATTATAGGTTATATTTGAATTTGAATTTTTATTTATATAATTTTTTTCCCATTTTTTATCTAATTAAATTACTTATAACATGCCATTAACAAGTGCTACACTTTATAATATAGTAAGACTCACAATAAAATATAAAGGATAATTATATGGTCATTATTCAACAATATAATACCATTTGGTGATAATTAATACACTTTATCATATAGTAAGACTCACAATAAAATATAAAAGATAAACTGTGTACAAAATATTGAAACGTCTAGCATTAATAGACATTCCACCCATCATCAAGAACAAATAAAGTTGAAATAATAATAGAAAAAAGTGTTTTGGTGGATATTTATAGGGTTAAAACTTTAGATTAACCGTTGTGGAAAAAGAGTTATGGCCCGTTGTGAAAAATGATTAAAATATTGAAGGAGCCATTGGAAATAAAGACTATTTAATGCTAGCTTGAAAATTGAAATTAAAAGAAAAGGTTAAAGAAAATAAATTTTAAGAAATGTAATTTGTTAACATCGTATTCCAAGGAATGAAAAAGATATCTATAAATGAGGAGATGGATATAATTAACAAGTGTTGCATGACAGGGTAGTCACTGCCAGGTTGGAATGGGAATAAATGCGACCGAGTACAGACACGTGGGTAGAAAGTTGAAGTACATGTGGTTTCCATGCAGAATATAGTATTCCCGAATTAGTTTTTCCTGAAATTTATCAAAAATTATTAATGTTTAGTACATCAACAAAGGTTCCTAGTATCTAAGATTGATAATATAGGAAAGATTTAAAAGGAGCTTGGACAAAAATAATTAGTGTACAATAGTAATACATTTAAAAGGTTCTTGGACACAAAAAATTTAGCATTCTCGAATTAGTTTTTTTTACATAGGTTCATGGACAAAAACACAAAAAAATAGTAGTAACGTCTCTTACATAGGTTCGTGGATAAAAACACAAAAAAAATAGCATTCCCGAATTAGTTTTCTTTAAAACAAGGGCTCCTGGACACAAAAAAAAATTGAAATTTATCAAAGTATAGGTTCCTAGACTACATAAATTATACATACAAAATATGTACTTTTATAAAGTAGACATTTACTTTTATACATACGAAATATGTACTTTTATAAAGTATGGGCATGAGATTTTATAGAGCATGCACGGAGCCCTCATTCCATACTTAGCTAGTTTTTGGATCGCAGTTTCTCGGGCTGGCGGGCTCAAAATTGGGCCTATGTTGTTATATTCCCTACAAATAGCACCCAAAGTTCCACGATATACAAATTGACAAGTGAACTTGCAGACTATTTGAATTTTAAGGGCCTCGTGTTGATGTAATAGCACAATTGGACTTGGGCCTTGAAACTGCAGTGAAGATGTGGCAAGCAGTATGAATGACAGGTGGTAAGGATGCAAGAAATGACATACTCTCTATATGTGTGAGTAGAAAAAAAGTATTGAACACAATTTTATGACATTTATATAAAAAAATAAAAAAATGTGTTACATATTCCTGGAAATTTAAATAAATATATATGTATATATGTCAAATATGATATCTCAAATTTGAATGAGTGATTTATCTCAAATTTAATTTTGAAAATGACCAGGCAGAAAAATATATGCATCAGAAAAAAAGATAATTGAAATAAAATAAACAGAATGTCTTGACATTCAGCATAGCTGAAGATAAAAATCTAGGAGCACATAAATATATAAGGAGACAAAAGAATAGTTTTATTTGGAATATATGAAAAAAGAATAGTTTGTTACATATTCCTGAAAATTTAAATGTGTTTGTCATATAGACTGGGATTAGGGCTCTCGCGGACCATAAGAGAAATATGTACAAGAAATAGGACTGTGGAAAGAAGAAGTGGGAGACGGTAGAGTGTAATACCTGAAAAGTAGAAATGGGAAGATATCAGTGTTTGGCTATAGATTTTTATTCAAAAAAGGTGGAATAACTGGATTGATAAAGAAAGGACTATCAGTCTAGACTTACAGCGATGGTACATATAAGTATTTTTTGTATTTTCTTGCTGATGCCTTTTCCTGTTGGTTTTCATCGCCGACACTCTTAAATAACTAGATTGATAAACAAAGGATTTATAGCGATGTTCCATATAAGTATTTTTTCTATTTGCTTGTTGATGCATTTTCCTATTGGATTTCGTCGACGACCCGCTTCAAGTTCTCTTCAATGTAGCTTCTCAAGGGGGCGACATTGATGTCATTCAGGAAATTAATGCTGAAAAGTTCATTTTCTAATTCGCTTAGATCAATAGAAAGATTACACAAAGCCTGATGAATGTCTCCATTCTGTATTGAATAGCGTACTAGCCAATTGTCCATGTGTTCTTCATGATATTCAAGAATCCTGTAAAAAAATTCTAAAGACAAGGCCTTAAAATTATCAACTTGTTTATCGAAATCTTGCTTAGTTAACGCCAATGAGTTGACGATTAAGCTGGGGTCCTGGAAGTCATTGGTCCTTCCAGATAAGTCTATTTTGGTGAGATTTGTGAATAATGTTTCTTTCTTTGATATTTCTTGCTCACATGATTGGACGATGAGATACAGGTTCTTCACCTTCTCTTTCCAACGTGCTTCTAATTGAGTGAGTCGTTTTTTGGACGGGAGATCATGTTGTCTTCTTGTCATGTCTGTCATGTTGTTGACATGAAAGGAAAAAGGGATGACCGTGTGCAAATAGAAATTTTCTTCAGTTTTTAAATCCCTCTGCAGAAGTACGAGCAAGTTATGTTCCCTGCTTCCCAAGGAATCCATATTTTGTGATGTTTCCCAAGCCTTAGTAATCAGTTCCATTCTTTTGTTGATATTTTTCTCCATATATCCTCTACACGATGCGAGGAAGCTGGAGGAGCCTTCTAGCTTTGTTGCAAGGGTACAGGGAGTCGCAGGCATGGTTATTGCCAAAGGACTGCCAAGCAATGGCATAGGAAACAAATATTCCTCTAATTCCTTGATCTGGTCCTTTAGTCTAGAATTCTCGGCCTCAATGACTCCAATGGAATCATGAAGAGCATCTTCGGTTTCCATGTGAAGTTCATATATTTTGGACGCCTGCATATTGGTAAGGTCAAGTTCTGAATGATGTTTTCTTTTCTTATTTTTTACATCTCTTTTTTCAATAATTAATTTTTTAGATTCGCTTTCAAAAACAACACTCTAGAATACGAAGGATTCATATTCGTCAAAAATTTAAGTATCAACTATGTCCATTGGGTAGTCATGGTGAATCGCGTCTCCCGGTTGATCAAGGTTGCAGAATATGCTATCCAGATCAGCGTGAAGATCCATGTTTTCACTCTAAATTTCAAGCTCCTCCACCTCCCCTACAATTGTTTTTCCCTTCTTCTGCATGGGAAGCTTGTGAGAACTATCAATTTTAGGATGAACCTCATCCATTTGAATAAATTTGGGTTGCTTTGTTACTATGGCAGGTCGTAGGAGCGATGCTTTGTTACTTTGTTGGTTCTGGTCCTCGGGCCCGAAGATGTTCACTGTATCTCTACAAAATTGTTGTGGAGCTACTTCCAGTAGTTTATGAAAATGTTGGTTTGCTCTAGACGTTGGTTGAAATGAACAAATGGAGGGGATAATATAACCCCCCGGAAACGTTGGTTCAATGCGTGCGAATGGAAAATCTCCTTGAGCTCTTTGCTCATTAATGACAATCTCTATGTGTGTTGTATGGTGAGTTGTTAGAAGTAAAGCTTAATTATTGCGTACTTAGAAGTGCGAAGGTGGCGGTTACGGCAAAGAACATTTAAGGATTGGAGGTTTTGTGAAGGAACCAAGTTGACGGCGTGCAAATGAAATTCCATGGTATTTTAAATTAACACTAGGAAGGGATAACAAAAGCCTCCGCAAATATTGGTTTAGTGCTCATTAATGGCAGATATTCTCGAGCCTTGCGCCCATCAATGACAATTTAGATGGTGCCTACATGATGAGTTGTTAGCATTAAAGATTTAGAAACAAGACATATATATATTATTTTTTATTATGGACACGTGCGAAGGTGACGGAGACAGGGAAGAGCAAGAAAGGAAGGAATGGCCAAGTCTGAAAAGAGGTCGGACGGGCTTCAAAATAAGTTTACAGGAGATAGTGAGGACGGGTGAGTGTCCAACGGTGAAACTGCATGAGTCGGAATTTTTTACTGCAAAGCGTGTAAAATGTAAGAGGGCATGATGGTGCAATTCAGTGGAGGGTTTGTATATTTGTAGAAATGCGGGAAAGTGGCTAAGTATGGAAAGTGTGATTTTGTGTAGGCTTTCAGGGAGCATAGAAAAGGGAATCATGTATAGTCTTTGGATCGCAGGTTCTCGAGCTAGTGGGCTCAAAATTGGGCCTCTATTGCTCTGTGCCTTACAAATAGTACCCAGACTTCTGCGATATACAAATTGAGAAGCGGACTTGTGAGATGAACATTGCACTTCTATTTTTCTGTGTCCTCCAAACAACACTCAGAGTTTTGCGATATATAAATTGACAGACAGACTATAGGGCTGGTGGGCCTAAGATGGCGATAGTTTACGGATCGGAGTTCTGCGATATACTTTGATATTTCACAATTTAATTAGCTGGTTGGACAATGCACTTGTATTGGTCTGTGTCCTCCAAACATCACTCGGAGTTCCGTGATATAGAAATTGACAGGCGGACTTCCATACTTAAGACACTTTTTGGATCATGGATTCTCAGGCCGGCGTTCTCAAAATTGGGCCTCTATTGTTCTGTGTCCTACAAATAGCAGGCAGAGTTCTGCGATATACAAATTGGCAGACGGACTCCGGGACTAACGGGCTCAAGATTGTGATTGTCTACATGTATAACATATAACATAAATGTTATATATCTAACATTATTTTCAAGTACTAAAATATGAATATTAAATATTGATATTGTACAATTTAATTAAACAAAATTATCAAATGAGTCGCAAGCTTCGATTCCAGGTCCAATTGTAGATCACCGAAGTTTCGGGTGCAGGATGTATACCGCGCACACGGGGCATGAGAGCTGGATGGCACCGACAAAGGAAACCACGGCCATAAAATTCGTGAACTATGAAAAGGAATGGAGGTCGGTTGGACTCGTGATGTAGAGATATAGATGGACATGAAAGTTTTCACTCCGTCGTCTGGGAACCCCTGACCATAGACATGGATTACCCAAGTTTTGGATGGAATATGTACACTCGAAACATGGGGAATGAGAGTTCGATAAGGCGTAGCTGGGAACCTACAGCCATAAAATTGGCTAAGGAAACAAAAGTGCTCGGTCAGACTCGTGGTGTATATTTCATAATTCATGTGCAACCCCAACTATGTGGTGACCAGAGAAGTATGTATACAAATCAGGGAAAACTAAATATGCACCTTTATAAAGTATGTATGGATTGCCACTTTTTCGATCGCGGGTTCTCAGGCTGGAGGGCTCAAAATTGGGCCTCTATTGTTCTGTGTCCTACAAATAGCACCCAGAGTTCCACGATATACAAATTGATAAACGGACTCCAGGACTGGCGGGTTCAAGATTGTGATTGTATACATGTATAACATATAGAATATATTCTATATAGCTAACATTATCTAAAAACATTATTTTCAAGTACTAAATAATTAATATTAAAAATTGATATTCTACAATTTAATTAAACAAAGTTATGAAATGAGTCGTAAGCTTCGAGTTTGGGTCCAATTGCAGATCACCAGAGTTTCGGGTGGAAGAATGTATACCATGCACACGGGGCATGAGAGCTGGATGGCGCCCACAAAGGAACCCGCGGACATAAAATTCGTGAACTATGAAAACGAATGGTGGTCGGTTGGACTCGTGATCTAGAGATATAGATGGACATGAAATATGGCACTACGCCATCTGGGAACCCGCGAGCATAGACATGGATTACCCAAGTTTTGGATGCAATATGTACACTCGGAACACGGGGAATAAGAGTTCAATAACGCGTAGCGGGGAACCCGCGGGCATAAAATTGGCTAAGGAAACGAAAGCGCTCAGTCGGACTCTTGGTGCATATTTCATAATTCATGTTCAACACCAACTGTGTCGTGACCAGACCAGTATGTGTACAAAGCAAGGAAAACTAAATATGTACCTTTATAAAGTATGGGCATGAGATTTTATAAAGCATGTAGGGATATCGCATTCCATACTTGGCCACTTTATGGATTGCGGGTTCTCGGGCTGGCGGGCTAAAAAATAGGCCTCTATTGTTCAGTGTCCTACAAATAGTACCCAAAGTTCCACGATATACAAATTGACAAGCGGACTTGCGAGCTGGAAGAGATTTTATAGAGCATGTACACTTTTTGGATTGCGGGTTCTCAGGCTGGCAGACTAAAAAAAGGGCCTCTATTGTTCTGTGCGTTACAAATAGCACCCAAAATTCCATGATATACAAATTTACAAACAGACTTGCAGGCTGGTTGGCTCAACATTGTACTTCTATTGAGTTCCGTGATATATAAATTGATAGATAGACTCTAGCACTGGCGGGCTCCGAGAAATGAACAATACATACTAAATATGTACTTTTATAAACTATGGACATGACATTTTATAGAGCATGTACAAATCCCTTATTCCATACTTAGCCACTTTTTTGGATCACGGACTTGCGAGCGGGGTGGTTGGCTGAACATTGCACTTCTATTGTCCCGTGTCCTCCAAACAGCATTCAGAGTTCCGTGATATACAAATACACAGATGGACTCCAGGACTGGCGGACTCAAGATTGAATATGTATTACACATTACATGAAATATGTATCACAGGTTATCGGGCTGGCGAGCTCTAAATATCCACTTTTTGGATCACGCGTTCTCGGGCTGGCAGACTCAAAATTGGGCCTATATTGTTCTATGTGCTGCAAAAAGCACCCAGAGTTGTGCGATATACAAGTTGAGAATCGGATTTGCGGTCTGACTGGCTCAACATTGCATTTCTATTGGTCCATGTCCTCCAAACAACACTTGGAGTTTCACGATATACAAATTGACAGACGGACTCCATGACTAGCAGGCTCAAAATTGAATATGTATTACACATTACATGTAATATGTAATACATATTATATGTAATATGTACAATATGAAACAGGCAAGCGGATATATAAAAGTAAGTGGAAATTTGAACATGTGTATCCGCTAGTTTCGGGCCTAGAAATTTTCCGAGGAAAGAGTAATCCATACTAAATATGTACTTTTATAAAGTATGGATATCATATTTTATAGAGCATGTACAAATCTCTCATTCCATACTTAGCCACTTTTTGGATCACGGATTCTCAGGCTGGCAGGATGAAAATTGGGCCTCTATTGTTCTGTGTCCTACAAATAGCACCCAGACTTCCGCGATATACAAATTGATAGGCGGACTTCGGGTTGGATTGCTCAACATTGCACTTCTATTTTTTTGTGTCCTCCACGAAGCACTAGGAGTTCTGTGATATACAAATTGACAGACGAACTCTAGGACTGGTGGGTTCAAGATTGCGATTGTCTACATGTATAACATATATGTTATATAGCT
Organism: Picea engelmannii; assembly: GCA_009831015.1. Lineage (NCBI taxonomy): Eukaryota > Viridiplantae > Streptophyta > Pinopsida > Pinales > Pinaceae > Picea > Picea engelmannii. The sequence goes on from ML794585.1 coordinate 98,127, forward strand.
AACATTATCTAAAAACATTATTTTCAAGTATTAAATTTTTAATAATAAATATTGATATTGTACAATTTAATTAAAGAAAATTAGCAAATGAGTCGCAAGCTTCAAGTCCAGGTCCAATTGTAGTTCACCGAAGTTTCAAGCGCAAGATTAGATGGACATGAAATCTGCCACTCCGCCGTCTGGGAACCCGCGAGGATAGACATGGATTACCAAGTTCTGGATGCAAGATGTACACTCGGAACACGGGGAACAAGAGTTCAATAACGTGTAGCGGGGTACCCGCAGGCATAAAATTGGTTAAGGAAACGAAAGGGCTCGGTCGGACTCATAGTGCATATTTCATAACTCATGTGCAACACCAACTGTGTGGTGACCAGACCAGTATGTGTAGAAACCAGGAAAAACTAAATGTGTACCTTTATAAAGTATGGACATGATATTTTATAGAGCATGTATGGATATCACATTCCATACTTGGCCACTTGGTGGATCGTGAGTTCTTGAGCTGGTGGGCTCAAAAAATAGTCCTCTTTTGTTTTGTGTCCTACAAATAGCACCCAGAGTTCCGCGATATACAAATTGACAAGCGGATTTGCTTGGTGGCTGATATTTTATAGAGCATGTACACTTTTTGGATCGCGGGTTCTTGGGCTGACAGGCTAAAAAATGGGCCTTATTGTTTCGTGCCTTACAAATAGCACCCACAACTCCGCGATATACAAATTAACAAGCGAATTTGCGGGCTGGACGGCTCAACATTGTACTTCTAGTGATTTTTGCAATATACAAATTGACAAACGGACTCCAGGGATGGTGGGCTCCTAGAAACGAGCAATACATACTAAATATGTACAGATCCATTATTCCATACTTAGCCACTTTTTTGGATCGCGAACTTGCGGGCTGGCGGGATGTAAATTGGGCCTCTAATGTTTTGTGTCCTGCAAATAGCACCCATAGTTGCGCGATATACAAATTGGCAAGTGGACTTGTGGGCTGGTTGGATCAACATTGCACTTCTATTGGATTGCAGACTTGTGGGCTGGCGGGCTCTAAATTGGGCTTCTAATGTTTTGTGCCTGCAAATAGCACCCAGAGTTGCGTGATATACTTAGCGAATTTTTTGGATGGTGGACTTGCAGGCTGGCAGGCTCTAAATTGGGCCTCTAATGTTCTGTGTCCTGCAAATAGCAGCCAGAGTTGCATGATATACAAATTAACAAGCGGACCTGCGGGCTGGTTGCCTCAACATTGCACTTCTATTGTTCTGTGTCCTCCAAACACCATTCAGAGTTCTGCAATATACAAATTGACAGACGGACTCAAGGACCGGTGAGCTCAAGATTGAATATGTATTACACACATGAAGACAAGTGAATGTAGAGGAAGATATGGAGTGTCAAAGGAGGCACAAAATAAAAATAAATAAAAATAAAAAAACACAGCTACAAACCAGTTCAACAAATACAGACAGAGTAAATGAAAAATTGTTTAATATGGAACACGGGAAAAAAAAAACGCACATTTGCATGGATTCCTCTACATCTTTGGTTAGGAGTTCTTTGTGGCATCTAGTTTTCTTGTTTGTTTATATGAACAAAAGTACAAAACAAAAGGGATATAAACATAAGTTAACATGTAAAGAAAAAGGAAAGTACTATGTACATATACTAAAAAAAATAGAATAAGATGAATAGACTAACAAATAGCTTTTAGAAGGATGTACCTTTTTTTTTTTTTTT
>ML794585.1:99918-109935 GCA_009831015.1 Picea engelmannii
TAATTCAAGTGCAATACCAATTGTATCATGATCAGACCAATATGTGTCTAAGATAAACATATTGTATTGAGGAATGGGCACATTCGACCACACATGGTCAATAAGTGTGTTTTGCAGATGGCTTGTGTTGTTCAAAAGAAAGCGAAGACTGTATTTGCACATGTGGTTTTCCAATTCTTTTGTTCTGCCATTATTTTGTAGCATGTCAATATTGAAGTCTCCTACAAGCACAATGGGTCCGTTCAGATGGGAATGGCTCAATGCATTGGAAATAACATCTACTATGTTGGAGAATGTTGCATGGGGAGCATCATACAGATTCAGTATTGCAACTTTTGTTTCATGGAAAAAAAAAATTGCAAGCACCACCTCAACATTCTTTTCTCTAATATGTATATGGTCCAAAATTGGTACATGTTTTTTCACCAATATCATCACCCCATGTGTAATGTAACTTGATATGCAATTGTGATTTGGGAATTGTTTGTTCTGCATGCATAATGCCATGTATGTTTCCTGCAAGCATAGAATATCGGATTGCATTGTATCATAGTCATTCAGTATATCATCCATGTGTGCAGTTAAGCTGCATATTTAAAGCGAGAGAATTGTTACAGATGAATTTGTTTGTATGAATTGGTAATCATAGTGCAGTTGTCATTTTGCGGTGGTCTTGAGTCATTCCATTTCAATATCAACTTTATGTTTCACTTTGAAGTTATCTTTTGTAAGAGGACTTAGTAAATACGAGTCTATGCTTCTGACACGGGACAGTGTTGCGTATACAAGTCCATGTATCTAAATTCCAGCAGGTTGAAATGAAACATTATCAAGTGTTAGTCCTTTTGATCTGTGGATTGTACGTGCACATGCAAGTTTAATCGGAATCCGTTTTCGAATCTTCAGTCCACCTGTCTTTGTTGATGTCGATACTGGCTTTGATATTCGCAAAATAGGTGTCCAATTGCTTCCATTGTTTGAATTATATAGATAATACAACTTGTTTGCTTGTCGCTTGCCTATATGCGGTTCATGGAACTTAATCCAAAGGAAATCAAGTTTTTTTGTTTTCGTATAACCTTTGAGTATTCCATCTACACCATTGACCAATCCATCCTGTGAATCATAGTTATAGGCATATATTTCAACCAACATTTCTAATTTGAGGACAAGCTGCAAAGGTAAAGCGGTTGTATGTTCATGACGTGGCACATTTCCATGGTTGTCTTCTTCCAGGTCAATTGAATTGATGATGATATCATCGCCAGGCATGATCGATAGCATGTGGTTGTTATGCATTGCAACATCCTTATTTGTGTAGAATAGGTAAGGGAACGTTGGGTATGTTGGTGCAGGCCGCAAGCACCTCAAATTGATATATGTTAAGTCATCATATGTTTGGTTGTTTGTCCGCATTCTATTCAGAATTGCAATGAATGTTTCATCTGTCTGCCGCATTGTAGTATGCAATTCAAAGCATTTAATATTGTCTCTCCAGAAGTCATGGGTCACTGTTTCCATGTTAACGGTAGGTTGTTCAAATATCAAAGAATCTTGGATGGGTTGTGCCTGGTAAAGATCCCCACAGAATATCATGTCAATGTTTCCAAAGTATTTCGTGTGCACATGTTTTATGCTTCTTAGTCAGTTGCTAATGGAATACAAGAACTGACTTCCAATCAAATATGCTTCATCTATAAAGACAAGTTGGAGTTCCTCATAAATCTTAGACAATGTATCCAATATTTCCTTCCTAAGTGGAAGAAACTATGACTTGTTAAAAGGCATTAAAAATGTTGAGTGGACTGTTGTTCCACCTGCATTATATGCAACTTTTCTTGTGTATGCAACTATTAGGCCCTTTGGTTTCATAGGATCAGAGGAATTGTTTGAATCATAGATTCGTATAAGCATTTGGAACAGTTCTTTTGTTGTGAATGTCTTTCTTCTTCCTGCTCCGCATGTAAGGAACAAGTGCACAGGATTGTCCATGTTCAAGCATTTTTTAATAGCAATGTCCTTTATAATTGTTTGTTGTTCTCGATTCAACAAATGTCTTGTTCTGTGGTATTCATTATTTTCAATTAGGAAAGGATGTTTTGTGACTTGAAAACCAAGATTGATACGTTTTTCACTTCCACCTGCTGGAGGACGAAGCAAATCTGCTTATAAGTCATAGGACTCGCAAGGAGTTCTGGTTGTTTTTCGGTTTGTGAATGTCTCATCAAGATCGTCACGGTTTTCTAGCTCATTAACTGCAATTTCTAGATCACCCCATGTTGGATTAACATTGTAGGTAAATATAGCTTCATTGATGTGCACTATATTCTCAAAGGCAACATACGCAACCTCCCATGTAGAGAAGTTATGTTTTAATGTCTCTTTGTTTTCATTGAACGGAACGTACAACAACATTTTTTCTCTACAATAGTTTTCATAATCAAAATGTTTATTGTATTTGAAAAACCGTATCACAAAGGGTTTTTTTCTTTTTGATATGGGTGCACCATTTTTTTTGTAATGCGATACGATTTTTTCTAAGCAGATATGCCTAATATGAGATGGACGCTGGAGGTAATAATCAACAATAGAGCGACATAGCACATCTTCTAAATTTTCAAGCTCTTGTTCTATCAAAACCGGTGGTTTAAGCACAAATGTGCATTTTTCAAGTGGAGATGTGTTTATGAAGACACATTTTCTTGAAATACAAGTGAAGGGCAGGGAAAGTGCAATGTGAATTGCTTGTTGAGAAGACATTTTTTTAAGATTAAGCAATGTAGTGCCAAGTGTGCGTATCATTTGTATGGTACCAATATGACTTCTTTCATGTTCTTTGCGTATTCTTCTGAATGCACTTGTCATAGATTTGTCAACCTTTGTCATATACGAGGTACAGTACGATGTTGCAGCATATGCATTGAGCATGTGCTGCGCATCTGTATTTTCTTTCCACATAACTGGCATGTCCTTGGAGAAACTGGTGTTCCAAATATAGTTTTCGTTTAATAAAAACAGTTGGTTGCTTAAGCGTACATTGTATGGCTTGGATGTATGCATCTTCTAATAGATTTAGCTATGTCAAGAAGGCATCAAAGCTCATCAGCACGTCAAATTCTCCTTATTCTAGAAATGCGAACAAGGATTTAGATTTCTCAACAACAACATTGTCCTCTAAACTAAGTGGCTCTATGATTCTTGTAGCTCTCATTGGCGGCACGGGAAAGTTGTATCTGCAATGTGAGTTTTTTCGTTTTCTACGACTTCTTGTATGGTAATGTCTATGGACTTTGGCAAGTTCTGGATCCAATTGATCTATGTTGCATGTTATGCATTTCTCCACAAATTGTTCGATCTCTGAATTGTTGTCAGCTCCATAGACTGGTGCACCCTCTATCCACAACAGTGTGTGGTCATGTTCATTTCTCCTATTCTGGAATTCAGTCACAAAAAATTAGTTCGATATTTTTCTGAAAAATGTTTCATCATGGCATATCAATTGTCTCAAAGCATTTATTCTATGTCTATAGTAGCGAGTACATGTCACTAGGTCTTTTCTTATGAGGTAGTCAATGTCATTATTTTCCAGTGCATCTGTTTGTTTTTTACGTTTCATGTTCCTATGCAGGTCAGATACAGTAGCTACCAATGGATCCCAGCAATGATTTGCACTTGTAAATGTGATGAAAAATGTTGACGAGCCCAATTGTCAGATCATTGCAAAAATAGTTTTTTTGTTTTGTTGCAAATAGTCAGGAGAGTTGTGAATGTTTTTGAAATCTATGTATCCAATATCAGATTTCAGAATTTTTTCTAGGTTTACTTTGTACTTGACATCCTTGACCAACAAATTTCTTCCTTGTAATTGGCCTTTTATTATTCGGACCGACATGCAGGAGAGAACTTGCTCTATTATTATGCGCATTGTTTTGAAAAACAAATTTGTTATGTGACAGAAGAAGTCACCACTTGAATATAGCATCTCTCATCGGACTATTTTATGATAACTGAATCATTCTGTAATATTAGTGGCACGTGGATCTCCATAAAAGAGTGTTGGAAAGTTTATTTCCTCAGTGAATTTGTCCTTGAATATTCTAAGTGGACGTTGCCCCTCAGCAGGTGCAATTTCAACAATCTTGTCTTGTAAATCACGAATGCACTGTGAATCAGTGAATCCATGCACCAATGTCTCAGTAGGTGTTTTATTCTCTGATTCGTCACTTGTATCAAATTCAATAGGATTTTCAAGAGTCTCTATAGAGTTGGCATCCTCTTCTGCAAGAACATTGTTCCAATTATCATTTATACAAATGTTTTGTGCTTTGTACAGGGCCCTAGAACATAATTCCTTTAATGCTTTCATAACAACATGCACACACACTTTTTGTGTCTGATAGACATTTTTGTATCACAAGTGTCTTTTCAGAGCACAGCAATTGTCATTGTATCGCTAATGAATTGTGGCAAGGCTTTTTGCACAACATCTAGCTGAATAGGCACATTAATAATTGATCTTGTTAAGCCCATCTAGGGTCATTTATAGCCCCAAGGCCTGATTTGTGAAAATGCAATTAGTAGAGACACAAGTATCTCCTCAAGTTCCATAAGTGCACTTACATATGGTAGTGGTGTATTACATCTTATTTGGTCAGGGGTTGCAAACTGTGGCAGTTTTCCATTTTCAAGAAACTGTTTTCATGGAAGACAAATTTTTCCACTGGAAAATGGTTTATCGTGCGTTGTCAAACGGAGGTATTCTGCTTGCAAATCAGGCGTGAAAGACTTACTGTTTTTTGAGAAATTCAATTGTTCACAAATTGCACATGCAATGGAAGGAGTGTCTTTAATCTGTTTCATGTAGCTATGTCTTGCATTTTTCTTTCACAGGGAAGTATGGATAGAGACTATTTGTTGGTTTTCATTGGTAGTAGTGCATGGTGTTACTTATAGCCCACGAAATGTGATAGTTGCATGACCATTCTGGGATATGTGACCGTACCTGTTTCTATTGTGTTGTGCACGAACAAATTTATTTAGATTGTGATATGTGAGTTTCTCTCTAAAAGGAAGCGTAGCAATGTATTTTTTTCTCTTGCGCGTGACCTTTTTCAAGTTGTGGTAACTTACTCTACGTTTCTTGCCCAAGGGCACGATGACCTGATGGAAACTGGGATGAATTTCACTCTGCTTCAGGTTCTCATAACTTAGTCTACATTTTTTGTTTAAGGCTTGTATGGCCTCATCACAACTGGGACGAATTTTACACATAATTTTTTTCAAGTTGTGATAACTTACTCTACGTTTTTTGTTTAATCCATGTATGGCCTCATCACAACTGTGATGAATTTCACGCATCGATTTTTTGTTCAAGCCCTGTATGTCCATATCTCAACCGGGAGGAGTTTCATTCTCACTAAAAAGCATGCCACGCATATGCAGATTCGATGCAGTTTGGGTGGCATGGACAGTCAACCTTGAACCACTGATATGTCCAAGCAAAGGTTGATAATGGATATGTGTTGTATCTATTTTCAACGAGAGGATGTCAATTGTTCGATCGTAATTTGAATCAGTAGACCAAGAATGGACAGTTCCATCTGGCAAGGCCAACCAGACCTGGATATTTACTCTGAATATGATAGACAACTATTGCAAATAGAATCTACAACCCTCCACATTCCCTTTTTCATATGGCAGTGTCATGTTTACAAGGTATTCCTACCAACTTCCAATTTCCGACATATTTTTTAGGAGATATGGCGAAAGGTGTTGATGCAAGCACCTAAAAGCCTATTGGTTGCTGCCTATAATTGCATTGAAAAAATAATGTACAGTGTAAATCCGCAGTGACTGCACATCGAAATCCGCTGCTACCAAACAACAAATTGCATTGAAAAAACTATCTCCACAGCTAGACACAACATTTGTTTCCAGTTGTAAACCATGGCAGTCTATGCGATGCATAGTCCGTTTCCACTGCGATTCAAGGTCTTTGCAAATGAGGGACAAGTAAATATGAGCTCCTTCAACATTGCATATGGACATTTTTCTATACAGTAGTGGTTCATAATGACCACTGACAGCATTGGCATCATGGAACAAGATGCAATATGGATTGTCAGATGCAGTTTTGTTGAATAGTAGATATCTTGTTTTTCTTGTCAATGACCATATTCCAATTGATATATTGAGCCAGTTATACAACCACCATATACAAAATGTATCTCCCCAAAGTCCCCTCTCATGTGCAGGCAGAATTGGAGATGCAGACAACCGCATCTTTGAAAAATATGTAGCAACATCATGTATTCCATGCAACTGCCGAAGAAAATCATATTCCAGTTCTTATTCATAGGACTCCAATGCCTCAGGGTCACCATTTTTTAAACACCCCAAGAAATAATCTATCAATCCATTGTGCAGGTCAGTCGACGAATAGAGGAAATGCAGTAGAATCTGAAATGTATCAAAAAGGCAATCCCCTACAGTATACAAGAATGCATCCAATCTGAAGAACACACGACCCACACTAAGAGGGGGGGGTGAATTAGTGTGTGGACTATTTTAACAATTTATTTTCACAAGTTACTAGTTAAAACATAATTGAACAAATTAAGAACGATCACATCATAATTCAACTGAACACAAGACACCAGATGTTTGTATAAGCTTTTGTATAATAAATATGAACATAGTAATACGAATATATGTGAGAGAGGATTTTCTTTTAGCATCAACTAAATTTTTTAGCTCCAACTGAAATGAGAAGCACCAACTCCTTGGAGAGCACCAACTCTCATCCAAGACCCAGCTTGGTGCAAGACCCAGCTTGCTGATAGAACCCAGTCTATCCAACTAGAGTTTATTAAAATCTAGTAGTAGTGATCCATTATAGAATCAATTATGTCTTATGATTAGAGGTATATCATAAGACACTCATCGCCACATTTCATCTTCTCTGTAATTCACATTTTCTTTCCTCTGATATCTTCTTGGAATCTGCTTCATCTTTTTATCTTCTTTTCTGGACTGCAGAGACACTTTCTTCTCACCACTTTTTCTCGTTTATATACTCTTCAAACGGGTGTGAAATTTAAAACAATGTGTCCCTTTATTTGAACCATTGTACCTTTTCATTTAAAATGATAATCTAAACTTTAATTAATATCATTTTTCCTTTTTATTCTTTATTCATATTTTCATGATTTATTCTCTTTTAATCATGACTGTGTAACGGTTCATTTTTGTCATGAGTTGATCATAGACATGGATCGACTCATTAGATCGTACTCTTGTTTCTGTTGCGTTCTCAGCTCACCAACTGACCATATTCGATCATCACACCTCTTCTATTAATCAATCTTAATTACTATTTATTTACCTTACGGTGAAGGTTTTCCATAAATTGATCACAGTTATGGATCAATTTAATCCTTTAAACTTTTTACCATATGACCAATGACATAAACCATATGTTAAGTAGAACAAGTGTCTGAACGATTTACCAAATCAATGGTCACGATTCGATCTCTGATGGGATGAATGGCTAACGGAGTTTTGGTGTTTTTGTCCTTCGGGACTTTGTTACTTCCAACATTCCAAACCTCCTGAATACGATATCCCCGAAAATATCGAACGACTCATGTTACTTCATTTATTACTTAATCTAACGGCCATCAAGTTTATCAACTTCAGTGATTAGGATTTGATCTTCAGCTGAGATGGACGGCTTACAGAGTTTTGACAATTTGACCTTCGGATCGTCATGACTTCCAATATTACAAAACTCACGATTACGATATCGCTGAAACAATCAAACAGTTCACTTTTATTTCACGAAAACAGATCTAAGGTCCTCTTTAGACCTTACACTCATCATTTCATCCCTTAATCCGACGGTTAGGACTTAATCATTCATCAAGATGGACGGTTGTCGTTATTTCGGCACTTTGTGGTTTCCAGCATGTCAAATATCTGAAGTTGTTAATCTACTGACGCGTGTCCCTTTTGGAATTTTGACGTTCGGGACTTCTTTGTTGTATGTTATGTCCAACCTCCTGATCTCCAAAATGGAGAAATCCCAACTAAAGGTGCTAGCTCCTCTTCCACAGCCCATTTTACATGTGACCTCGAGTTATGACCCAGGGCTGAGTGTTTCGCATTTTTGCATTTCAAGATTTCGAATAACTCTCGTCACTGTTTCTCCAAATCATGAATCCTCGAATCCGTTTATCCAGTGCCACATGTTCTCCTTTCAACCAACAGTTAGGATCTCTTTGGAATTTCTGACTTCGCGAGTTCGGGATCCTTGACTCCTCGACACTCCAAATCCTTTGATTCTCGATTTCCCGATATTCTGCTCTCGTCGGATCAACGACCCACATCGCTCCTCCTTTTTAGCTTTGGATCTAATGGTCCACGTCGCTCCTCCTCCTGATCTTTAGAGTGTTGAATGATTTCAGCACTTATCCTCCTTGCATCTATGCTGGATCTAACCGTTGTTGGTCCTTCGTACTCCGATCCGACAGTCATGATCCTTTTACGATTCTCAAGCTCATGTTCCTTTACTTCCCCTAGTTCTGCATTCTCCTCCACCTGGCACCTTTCGTTTACTTTCTCTAGCTATGTTCATTCCCAACCTTCTATATCGCTACCAAGAATCTTGTGATATGCCAAGTCATTATCTTTTTTTCCATTAGAGGAAATGCCTTTAGGCAGGGACTCAACATGCATGCTAGTATGAGTAAACATTGAAGAGCAAATAAACAAGGATACAAAGCATAACAAGACTATGATTTATAGCAATTTCAACAATTTAATTTTCAACTATCCATCTTTTGTCATTTATATTCTTCAAATCTTGCAATTTTCAATATGTGGGTTATTCAAAACCATTGTGGTATGCAAAAATCCAGAGTGGGTTTTCTACATTTCATGAAAGTAATGGATCATTGATCATAGTGTACATGTTCTTACATGCATCTTTGATCATATATTCAATGAAAAGATAACTCAACAAACATTGAGAAAATGCATGAATTCAACTCCACCAACACTAAATCAATTAGCTTTAGTAGTACAGTTCAATTACTCCCCCCTCCTACCCCTTGATCCAATAGAATGTGGGAGCTACAATACTGTGTTAGGCCATGAAAAAGGATTTTTCAACGCCAATGTAAAACGACATAAGAACCAGGATCTAAACCATGCAAAGCTAGCACAATGCAATGAACAATGATAAGCAATGATGAACAATAGTTTGAACCACATGAGTGCTAGGAAGAATACACTATGACATTTTGTTGTCTTTTTCGTTTGCATTGGTGCTAGTCTCATGTGGGGAACAAAGCTAGAAAACACTTGTTTGTATAGAATAATACATGGCATCCCTTCTAAGATTGAAATGCATAGAATAATGAACACTTGTTTAGAGTAGARGGTGAGAGAGCATGAATGTGTCTCATTTTCCTTRCATCGTGATTTCTACGATTATATGACTTTTGCCAATCAACCATACACATGTCCATTCTCCTTGCAAAGGGGATGCAAGCCACTAAGGGACAAGAATTAGCTAGGGAGGTTCAGGTAGTAAACTACAAATGTGGACACTTTCTTGATATTTGGACCCCAAAACAAATTAGTTCTTATTACTATACAATTACCTTACATTGATCTTGGCTACGAATTCAAATATACCCATGATATCTTGCAACCAAATTCAAAGCAATGGACTACTCATACAATTCAATATGTGTGCATGAAACGATCAAAATGATCTTGTCAACATGAAAGCATAGCAAAAGATTGCAGAATGACATATTTAATATTTATGAAAATACATCTTTTTCATACAAATACTAGGAGAGACAACATGTAGAACATACAAACTACACAAGTATTTTTGCTTGAGATACCTTGATATTACAAACAATATATTTTGTTATAGTGAAAGCAGAATAATGGAGGAATTGCAAAACATATGAGTTATCTTATCAACATTATGATGTACCCTTG
>ML794585.1:126094-138500 GCA_009831015.1 Picea engelmannii
TTAACCATATATATTAATAAAATAAATTGCAATGAGGGTTAGTTCAATTGGTCTAGAGCCAAACATGAGTTTGCTTTTTGTTGGTCATGAGTTCAAGTCATCCATGAAACATGGAGAAGTATTCCTATAAATATATGATTGATATGGTTATCATGTCATTCCAAACTTTTTAAATATTTTAAATATAACTTATTTTATCACTAACCAACACATGACTCATGAACAATGATTATTAATACCCACTTAGACTAGCATTGGTCTATGGGACATGAATTACTTGATTTTCTTTAGAATTTTATTTATGTGCTCCCAAAGCTTTAAGAGAAACATTCTTAAATCACCATAGTTTTGATGAGTTAAAATGTTATGAAGGTTGGTATTGTAACAATTTTTTACACCTTATGACAATATTTAGTGGTTTTTGTTGGAATGATTTTTTAATGAATAATAGGAAGCTAACTATCCATTTTTTATTATGGTCTTTCTAATCAAAATTATGAAAACAATCTTCTTTGGCCATTGCAATGTGAACACAATGATGCCTTCAATATCACGACTTGATGCCTTATACATAGAAAACTATACATGTTCCTTAGAAAAGTCTTTGAAGGAATGTTACACGAAGGAACTACATTGTTGTCTAAAGAATGGTAACCTTAAAATAAATCTGTCAACGCTATTGTTATTTAAAATTTAGATGTTAATTTCTATTATTGGTATTGTCTTAATAGGTGTTTTATAATAACAATTTAGCCATTTCTTGTAGATTTTGTAATATACATTTTTCTTGTTAAAAAATGGACTTGTGCTTCAATTATTTGGTAGCTAGTATTCCTTTGGGTATAGATGGTCTTGGTAGCTTGTAGCGACAATTTTATCTCCACTACTGTTAGCGTCGAAAGGCACTCCTGGATTGCTTGCAGGAGCAGAGCCCGACACCCATCAGTTTAATGTCACAATTTGCTTTTGAAGGGTGATCAAATGGAGGTAATGACTCAAGGAAATATCATTCTAACTCAGGGACTGGGTTTGGTATGTAAATAACAAGGGAGGTCTGGAATCCTAACTTCAGCCAGTGGGTTGATTAAAGGCGAATAGGTGGAAGACTTAATAAGAAGGATGAACAAACGACTTTGGGCAACAGGCTTACAACAGTTTGCATAAGAAAGACTCTGAATGCAAGATCCTCGTGGTTCAGGGTCTCAAGAAACTGAAAGGGGACTTGACTGGATCCGCCAATTCCAAGCCACCCAGCGCTGGGGAAAATCACAAGAACTGATTAGAGATGGTGTAACTATTACAGTGATCCAACATACATCATCCCATAACAGCCAAGACTCGACTGGATCCTCCAATTTCGAGCTGCTCTAACACAATGTAACAAAGATGTAAAAGAAACTGGCATTCATAAGGCAAGAAGTCTCAAAAGTCTATACATAACCAGATTATCAGTGCTTCATTAAAATTTTACAACCGGGAGCTCTGCTCAACCATCGATACCTACAAAAATGGCAGAAATGCCTACATATACTTGGAATTGACTCAGGTGCTGAAGGCGCGATCATATCATGAATTTAATGTTTGACATTGAGGAGCTTACCTATTAGGATGGGCTGTCAGTCTGCCTCAATCGAATCTGCCCTCTGCTCCCCTGTCACACGCCTCTTTAATTTGGCATGGCTCGCACCAGGGGGTAGCTGAGCCCCTTGAATATTGAATTGGCGTGTGCAGGTTCCTCTGGTGAGTTGGAGACTCGACGTGGCTTTCCTAAAGAAAACTGGTACAAGGGACCCTCCTGGGTAAATTTCAGCCAGGACCTCCATGTTCTGCAATAAATGGGTGACGTGAGGCTTCACCCACCCTCTTTCTCCTTTCTGTTGAACCGAAGCGACCTTTTTGGGTCCCCAAGTGGAATCCCTGATGGACACCCGATCCAGCCCACAGGTCTCTTCTTCTTTCCTTACGGTTTTCTGAACTTCACCGTGACCCTTTCCCAACTCTGTATCGGGTTTCGGGGTTTTGCGTTCCCCATTGTCGAGAGTTCTTGACCCTTTGAACTTCTGATCATCGATTCTCCGATGGGTGCATGTATGGGTTAGCCCTCCTGACTATACTATGGTCCATACGACCACTTTTTATATGATTAGAGCCAAACCTCTGTCGGGGTTTCGACGCTTTCGATGTCTCGATACACAAGTCCTCGAGACTCGCGATTCCCCGATTGCCGATGCGCCTTCCGTGCTAGCCCTCCGACTAGGCTCTGGTCCAAGTGACCGCTACCATATGCCCTCGACCATATTCTCCATCGAGATTTCACGATTTGCGATGTTAACGAGCATGCATCCTCCGGACTTGCGATAGCCTGCCACCTGTATTCCACTTTCTCTTGTGGTCCCATGCGCTAAACCGATGATTGCCAAGATATCGCTTCTCATGATCTCGCAACTCAGCACGCAAATCTTTGCAGATCTAACTCACGAACCTCCGAGTTCGCGATATGCCGATGCCACTTGGTGTTGTCTTCCTACAAGGATTGACCTTCAGACACATGTCCCCCACTACGGTCCTTAGCTCCGTCAGGAAATCGCGTATCGGGATATCGCGATTCCCGTTGTCATGTGCACGGGACTTTCCGTTCCCCGATCCCCGACTCTGCGGGATCTCTCGCCACGTGTCTCTGCTGACGGACGGCTCTGATCCAGTTGGGAAATCGTGTATCGCGATTCATTCATGTAAGAGTTTGTTGCCTCCAGAAACTCCGATCCTGCGATGGACAGAAACCCCGACTCTCCTTCGGATGCCTGACGCGTGTCCTTTTGAAACCCCGATGACTCTAATATCCTGATTACTTCCCCGGGATTCCTCCTCTACACATTAGGGCTTAACCCCGGCGCACCTTCTCGAGATCTAACGGCTGACGGGATTTCGTCGATCTCTCCTGCAAGATTCTAACCATCGATTTTCTTGGAGGACGGTTCTCAACTGCTGAAGACAAAACTTTGCCCGCTCGCTTGCTCGACTCACTGCTACAAAATGGGATTATCTCGTGATATGCTCAGGTGCTTCCCGTGCAAACCGTAGACCTGGGTATGCTTAATCGCGAGACAAGTAATATTGCTAACAACTACAATAATAGCTTTCTCCAAAAGTGTTGGGATTTTGGAGACTTTTGTTCCTAGTGGTTCTTTGATGCCTTGGAAAAAATGGCACTCAACACTATACTGGCATTGGACAACTACAAAAAATGATAGTGAGTGCTAAGAATAGTTAGTAATATAGAAAACTAAATTCTCTCGTTCTTTCCTTGATGCAATATAGATAAGAAAACTATATTAGGCCATCTCAATGTTTTTTTCTCAATGTGACAAATTTTTACAAAAAAAAACATAATTTGAAGTAAAGATGATGAAATTTTGATAATTAAAAGTCCTAGTTATTTTTTGTAGGTAGATCCTTAAGCTTATGGAGGCTATATTTGTCTCTAGATGAATGACATGCCAACCTAATGTGAATGCACACCTTATGACAATGTGAGCCTGACATCTATAACCTAGATATATGTATGCATTTAAGCATAGGTTTTTCTTGAAATAATATGACCTATGCTAAGCCTCAACCATGATGGGAAACATGGATATTTTGTATCTTGGGGATATTGGGGATATAGATAGGGACCGAAACAAATTTTTTTTTTTTCTGGTCTTAGAGTAAGATCTTAAATTTCTTATGCTTGGCTAAGCGCTCTTCTTCCTCAAACATAAGGAAATAGGTGAATGGTTCAATACCCAAAAGCATCTGCTAGAGTGAAAGTCTACTCCATCACAAAGCACCAACATGTGATTATAAGTGATCGACTTTTGTTCCTACAGAATGATACAATGGTAAGTCGAGGTGAATCTTAGGATACTACTAAACCGATGACCTTGAATTCTAAAGACTTTTCTCATGTCTTGAAAAAAAATATCAACTTTCCTAAGGACACTATCAAAACATAATCACAGACAAACATTTATTTTTTCATAAAAATAAAAAAAACTATTTACGAATTTGAATTTAAGGAGAGATTAGAGAAAAAATCATAAAAACATCAATGAAACAAATGGAAAAATACAATTACAAGAAAGTAGAAAATGTAACTAGTAAATGTTAACAACACTTTATATGCAAGGAAAAACTCACAATCCTCACTTCGCTTCCAAAACACCAAGCAAGAGAAAAAAACTTTTAAGCCACCCATTCAAAAACTAAAACCTAGTATATTTAAAAGATCCCATTATATGCAAGGAAAAACTCACAATCCTCACTTTGCTTCCAAAACACCCAAGCAAAAGCCAAAAACTTTTTAGGCGCCCATTCAAAAACTAAAACCTAGTATACTTAAAAAATCCCATTATATTTATTTATAGATACACACTAATATAATGTGAAATATTAATTCTTTAAAAATTCTAAAAATAAATAAATATATAAAACATACAAATAATAAATTCTGTGAAATCTATTTTTTATTGAAAATATATATATTAAGTAAAAAATTTACAAAATAAATAACATTCAAATATTATATTTAGTAATTAGAAAAAAATAATATTGCAAATGGTATAATATATAAAAAAACATTTCTAAAAAATCATATTTTTTCGTGCCTTGTTTGTGAATCAGAAGTATAAACAACATAAGGGAGATCGATTCCGAGTATCTTGTTGGGAGGGGTGCAAACCCCTTCTTCCCCCTCACAAACCAGTGGTAGAGAGCCCCATGTCCCAAAAGAAACCCAAAGGGCATAACCCCATGGCCCGCAAGAAATTGGGAATATTAAAAACGGGTCTTACTACTCATACACCACCTAAGATACTAATAAAAATTATAGAACCGCATACATTTATATGAGGGAAAAGAGAATAATAACATAAACCATCTACACAAGAAAAACAATACATTGATTACATTCATCCATGTGTATCACGGAAATTTAAGAGGGAACCAAGTAACAATGATTTTTCTACTAATGTCCATAAGAGCCCCTTTAATATTGTAGTATCTCATCTTTTTGAAAAGGTTGTTGCCATTAAGTTATTCTAAAAGTAATAATGCAAGTGGACCCTAATTTGTATCAGCTTTAGACAAAGTTGAGAATTATTGTACCACTATGTTTAACTTTTAGAAAAAGAAGTTTGAATTACAACACCATTGTGTTTCATCTTTTAAAAAAGTTGATACAACTTTAAAATATTTTAATTAGGATGTTTAAGGAAAGGCACGTCCTATAATGTTGCAATGTGCGAAAATATATTTTCCATCTTTTTCCACATAAGATGGAAAGTATGCAGAAACATATTTTCCATTTTTTATTTTTTTTATTATAAATTCTTCTTGAAGTAATAATGTGAGTGGACCTTAATTTGTCTCTCACTTTTAGAAAAAGTTGGAATTATTATGTTTGACTTTTGGAAGAAGTTTGAAGTTTTTCCGGACAAGATTAATGTGAGTATTGTAGTGTTGTGTTAGCTTTGGATACAGCTATGATTTGCATTTTTATTTTTTCAATAAAAAATTAACACAAAATTATATTAATATATAATTCTTTTACATATTTTCATTCTCGTCCAAGCCCAGTCGAAATAACTGATAATAAGCTCGCAAAATAAATAGATACTGTCAATAGTTCATACAAACTCCAAAGGGAGACAATATATCAAAAAAATAAAAACTTTCCTATGATATATCAAAACATAAAGGAACTGTTCAGTAACTATATAGCGCTGAGCCAGAAATACTATCTTTCGTAACAAGATAAACTTAGAACAAAGCTATGACTTTATCGTCATATGCCAAAGAATGCTATTGTAATATTGTTGTGGTGTCAACTTTAAATTATTGTACTACTGGTCTGTAAGTTTTAGTGGGTGGGTTCATCCCTTTGTGGTGTTAACTTTAATTATTGTAATACTGTTGTGTAAGTTTTAGTGCGTGGGTCCATCTCGTTTTTAATCATTGTGTTCATGTCTAACTTTTCTAGAAGTTTATTCCAATTGGATGTGGAGTAGGTTTTAAATTAATTATGCGGTTTAATTTTTTAATAAGTTTATTTAGTTATTTAAATATATAAAAGTTAAATATTTATGATTTACATATTTGTAGAGTGAAATTATGGTAAAACTGAACATTTTGTTTTTTATCAAATAAAATAATAATAATATGTAGGAAAATGTTTACAAAATCTAGGGTAATTGACTTTATTGATATAATCTCAAGATTTCAATTTGTAACTACATTATCACGTGTAAACAAACTTTGCTATCTAAAATAACTCATGAGTGGTATGTAAGGGAGAAGACTTCCACTCTTGCCAAATGCCTCTGAGTTTTGGGTGGTTAACATGTTTCCTTACATCCAAGGAAGATGAGATCTTACCAATAAGACGTAGTTTTAGGTCATACTCTAGGACCTAAAAGGCAGTTTAAGTCAATGACTAGTAACCACTAGATACTCAACATCCATCTGATCATCACTGACGCTACCAACGAGGGGTCATGCGGTATCCAGAGGCACCTACCCTTCAATGCCATACATGAAACATGAATACTAAAACGGGATTGTAGTTTATCCTCATGCCTAAGAGGAATCATGGACACTTGCCATTAAAGGTAGGGTTTAAAATAAATATAAAAAATCACAAGTTAAAATGGCAATATATCTTTAAACATTGTTCTTTGTATCCTAGATACATGTCTGTATCTAATGATATGTTCTTCTTGATACCAGATGACCTCTACCCAGTGTTAGCAATCATGGAGAACAAATAATATTGGGCATCTTGGGGATACATATAAGGGTTGAAACTGCCCCTTTTTTGGGATTAGAGTAAGACCTTATATAATTTATGCTTGGCTAAGAACTCGTCTTCATTAGACATAAGGAAAAAAGTTAACAACCCAAGACCCAGAAGCATCTATCATGAGCGAAAGTCTACCCCCTTATGGACCACCAACGAGTTATTACAGTTGGTTAGGGTTTGTTTTTGCACAATGATGTGACTACGAGTCAAGGTAGATATGAGGATGCTACTAAACCAATAAACCTGAATTCTAGAAAATTTCCATGTTTTCAAATAACATTAAGTTATATTAACCCTTAACTAAATTGCCTATCCTTTCTCTTCTTTTTTGTCTTTTTGACTATCTTGGACCCTCATGTTGCAAGTGAGGAGCCTTACCTTCTTTTCTTTATTGTCTTTGTTAAAGGAAGAAGGGCATTCTACCCTATCTCTTGTCTTTCTCTTGGCACTGAAAGGAAGGTAAGAAGCGTGGATGCTTCCCTTATCGTAGCTTATAGACATGATGCTAACGCTCAATTAATCCATGTTTATCGGTATTTTTATTGATAGTGGAAAAATTAAAATCAAAATTTCCTTTTTTACTTTTTACTTTTTATTTTTTTAATTTTCTCTAATTACTTGAGTTTTGGTTCTATTTAAAACTACAATTTATCAACATAGCAACAACCTTTGTAAGACTCTCCTAATAGTGCAATTATAAAGGTATTCGGGTCTTGAGGGGAGCAAATAAGTCCCGCGAGGGAGTAGACCAAAGTGAGAAATGCATGTGAATTGATGATACGAGTAAATAAAAGAAGAGAAGATAGGAAAGCCCTTTAATTATTACACTTCTCCCAACATAGGTAAATAGATGGCCTTTAATTATTGTATTATTCCCAATTTTTCCAAAACATTGTTCCCAGTTGGTTATTGGAAAAAAAACAAAGGAGAGTTGTGTAGCAACCAATCCTTACCTTAGGATTTTAAGATAAGTTTTTTGCATTTATATCTTTTCTTTTGTTTCAGACCCATTACGATGTTTGACGTTCAAGCTATAGTTTTTTGTTGCTTTTAATAAGCTCTAACATTTTATTCTTGTTTCAAAGAAAAGGTTTGTTAAGTGCCATGGACTACGTAAGTTGTTAAAGCAAATGCATGGAAGTATCTATAAGATATGGTGTTACTCACTGTGAGGAAATCAGACCAATGAATCTAATTATGTGTTGATATGAAGGCCATGTATATTATCATAATCAAAATGGCAAGGGTACATCATAATGTTGATAAGATAACTCATATGTTTTGCAATTCCTTCATTATTTTGCTTTCACTATAGAAAAATATATGGTTTGTAATATCAAGGTATCTCAAGCAAAAATACTTTTGTAGTTCGTATGTTCTACAGTTTGTCTCTCCTGGCATTTGTATGAAAAAGGCTTATTTTCATATATTAAATATGTCATTCTGCAATCTTTTGCTCCGCTTTCATGCTGGCAAGATCATTTTGATCGCTTCATGCACACATATTGAATTATACGAGTAGTCCATTGCTTTGACTTTGGTTGCAAGATATTATGGGTATATTTGAATTCGTAGCCAAGCTAAATGTAAGGTAATTGTATAGTAATAATAACTAATTTGTTTTGGGGTCCAAATATCAGGAAAGTGTCCACATTTGTAGTTTACTACTTGAACCTCCCTAGCTAATTCTCGTCCCTTAGTGGCTTGCATCCCCTTTGCAAGAAGAATTGACATGTGTATGGTTGATTGGTGAAAGTCGTATAATCGTAGAAATCACGATGCAAGGAAAATGAGACACATTCATGCTCTCTCACCCTCTACTCTAAACAAGTGTTCATTGTTCTATGCATTTCAATCTTAGAAGGGACGCCATGCATTATTCTATATGGACAAGTGTTTGCTAGCTTTGTTCCCCACATGAGCCCAACACCAATACAAACGAAAAAGACAACAAAATGTCATAGTGTATTCTTCCTAGCACTCATGGTTCAAACTATTGTTCATCATTGCTTATCATTGTTCATTGCATTGTGCTAGATTTGCATGGTTTAGATCCTCCTTCTTATGTCGTTTTACACTGGTGTTGAAAATGCCTTCTTTGTGGCCTAATACAGTATTGTAGCTCCCACATTCTATTGGATCAAGGGGTAGGAGGGGGAAATAATTGAACTACACTACTAAAGCCAATTGATTTACTGTTGGTGGAGTTGAATTCATGCATTTTATCAATGTTTGTTGAGTGCTCTTTTCATTGAATATATGATCAAAGATGCATGTAAGAACCTGTACACTGTGATCAATAATCCATTATTTTCATGAAATGTAGAAAACCCACTCTAGCTTTTTGCATACCACAATGCTTTTGAATAACCCACATATTGAAAATTGCAAGATTTGAAGAATATAAATGACAAAAGATGGATAGTTGAAAATTAAATTGTTGTAATTGCTATAAATCGTAGTCTTCTTATGCTTTGTTTCCTTGTTTATTTTCTCTTCAATGTTTACTCATACTGGCATGCATGGTGAGTCCCTACCTAAAGGCATTTCCTCTAATGGAAAAAGAGATAATGACTTGGCATATCACAAGATTCTTGGTAGCGAGAAAGAAGGTTGGGAATGAACATAGCTAGAGCAAGTAAACGAATGGTGTCGGGTGGGGGAGAATGAAGAACTAAGAGAACTAGAGGAACATAACTACCTATAACATCAATGAAGAAGAAATTAGTTCTCAAAATGTTGAGGATTGACTACGAGATCAAATTTCTAGTTTGAATGAGTTGCTATGATGTTTTTTTATGTGTTTATTATATATTTTCTAGAAATTGAATTGCATATTACAAATCTACAAAATATCCCCGGATGGGGTGTTATCCATCTCATAGTGCACATGGCACTCCACTAGGACATGAATGCACCGACCATCTGGCCCTTTGATCCCTGCGTCGGTGACGTAGGTGGAATTTTCTAGTGGACGTGATATCACATCGGACGAGGTACCATTGTTGATATTATGGTAGTTGCGAGAGGTATTTACCTCCACGTGTAAACCTGACGAGGATAGAGTACTTCGGGAAGCAAGAAGAAACCCTAATGAGTTGGCTAATAACCCTAGAAGACTTGTCAGCAAAAGAAGATAATATGTATTAGGTTATTAGCCTCCAAGAGAAGAAGTTGGCCAGAAATAATAAATATATACTGAACAGACACATACCCAGAATGAGAAGTCGGCCCGAGCAGTTTGCTAGAACCACTATAAATATAGGAGGCCAGTTCTCATTCTGGAAGGCAGTCTCAGAATTGCAGAGCAACAACTTGTGCACACTACAGTGCCCAGTCTTGTGCGCACGTGTGGAGAAGAGTTGCCATTGCAGCTATTGCAGCAACCAGTTTTTGGTTTTGGCTTGGACTATCTCTTGGCTAGGGTTTGAACTATCTGATCAGCTATTGTTGGTGCGCTATCCTTGGAGGAAGATGTGCTACACCTTATTTGGCTATCTAGCCTAGGGTTTGCTTCCAGAGTAATTCTCAGTCAAGGTTAAGGTGCTCGGAGGGTGGCTTTGGCCTATGGTTGGGTGACAATAATGATATTGGCAATCGTAAAGCGAGCACAATCTTCTATATGCTAATAGGTTATGGGCCCACAACCTCCTTCATTCAGTCTAAACGCCGAAAGGAAGCATAGCCGCTAGGATATTGAGCTCGATGAGGAACTGCCGCTAGGGTTACTAGAAAGAGCAACTTCTAAGACACTATAGCTAGGGTTACTAGCAAGTGTAGTTGCAGAAACCCTAATCCTCTTGTTGAGGCACCTTAAATGAAGGGATTGACCTAATCTCTGGATAGATCAATGCACCCTAGCCCAGTGCCTCTCCTAGTACTCTTAGAAAACCAAGACGTGAAGTTTGAGTTTCTGGTCAAATCTAGGGTTTGACCAAGTCAAAGTAGCCATGACTTATTCTATGAAGTTAGAGAACAAGTTAGATGGAGCCTCTAACTTCAGAGCATGGAAGACAAGGATTGACTTCATCCTTGCCAAGAATAAATTGTTGGATATCATGAAAGGAAAGATCGTGAAACCAGAATTTGAAGCAGGAAAAGAGAAGGAACCACAAAACGTTGCAACTATGGAGAAGTTCAAAGACATTGACATCAATGTCATGAGTATCATAGTGGATTCTATAAAATACCACTTGATATCCTACATCTCCCATCTTGACTCATCGAAGAAGATTTACGATGCCCTAACAAACCTCTTCTTAGTCAGAAACATTGGACAAGTAATGAGTCTGAAGAATGAGCTCCGTGACATGAAGATGAAGGATGACGAAAGCATACCATCATACTTTGTGAAGATCTCTTAGTTAAGATATCAACTACAAGCTATTGAATAGATCATCTCAGAAAAGGAATTGGTAAACATAGTACTCAATGGTCTTCCCAAGACGTGGGATGCATTTGCCGCAAGCATGAACACAAGAAAGGAGTATTCGACATTTGAAGAACTTTGGACTTGTGTGCTCAAGAAGAATCAAGGATCAGTGCAAAAGAGAAACCCCAAAAGAAATATGATGATCAAGCCTTCACAACAAGATTCAAGAACTTCAGGAACAAAAGGAAGTTTGGTTCAAGGAGGAAGCCAAATCAAGAGAAAGACATTTCAGAAGTACAATGCTTCAACTGTCGAAAGTATGGTCACTTCAAGAATTATTGTCCTGAGCTAAAGAAAAGGAAAGAGAAACATGAAGAATCAGTTGCCGAAGAAAAGGAACCTACAAAGAAGACTAAGCAGGATGGAAAAGACTTCTTCTTCTAAAAGTAACAATACTCTTCTTATTTCCTATACATATCTTGTTTGCATCGTCTCTGTACATATTTTGTATATCTATCTCTTGGAAGATAAAGTGTTCCAAGAAAAACTATACCTATGAAAGAACTGTAGAAATTTCGATACCCAAATGAGTATTCCTGCGATTCTCCTGATCTAACATGTTCCGCTATTGTTAAATACATAATCGCTTCTACTATTATTATTGCAGAAGAAATTAAACCACCATCACAACCATGAGCACAAAGTGAAATATTTTATAACACATAACACATAATTTTTTTCGGGAAAGCATAAAGCTAAAAACCCCACTATCATATATTATGTATATCATGAATCATGAAACAATCTCATACAAAGCTCTAATCCAAGAGCTCTCAATACATTACAATCATCTCACACTATCATACACAAATTAGCGAATACATGCGCTAATTTTCATGTATAGACAACCTGCCTCCTCTGCACAATCTCTGCAATCCGAATTCTCATAATGAATCGAATGAATACGATTGCCTCGTTTGCACAAGCTCATAAGCATATTCACTGCATGTGTGAACAAATCACAACTGATATCCAAACTGTCCCTTTCACCTGTTATCTCAACTGGATCTCCATTGGAACTGACATGCATGTAGTTAACCGTGGCGAATCTTCAATTGCATGTGAGTTCACTGATTAACTGAACTCTCACTAGTGCATGTTTAGTTACAACTAGTACAACTGATATTAACTCACTT
>ML794585.1:141341-162063 GCA_009831015.1 Picea engelmannii
GTCACCCATCTCTATATGCATTCTGAGATCTTTCTCCTCCAAGTCAATGAAAGACTCTCTATCTCCCGTCATGTGGAAGGAAGCGCCACTATCCAAATACCACACCGATCCCGATGCACTTGAAGCCATGCATGTGATCAAAGCGAAGTCAAGCTCAAATTGTGAGACAAGAGCCTCACCAGTTGCATCTCCAACAACCGTCTTGTTCTTCTTCTTCTGCAAATAGTTAGTAGCGAGATGCCCACGTTCGTGACAGTGAAAACACTTCACTTTGGACAAATCCATCTTATTGACTTTAGACTCGGAATTTGATTGGGATTTCTTCCATTTCCCTTTCCTTGCCTTTGCAGTCAAAGCACAATCCTTTTCATCATCACGCTTTGATGAAGATCCATCTCTGGTGTTCTGCCTAAACTCCTCTTGCACTAGATCCGACCATAGTCGTTCCCAATCCGGTAATTTTTCCCTTCCATTGATAGAGTCTTGATAACTGTGCCAACTCTTGGGAAGCCCTAGGAGCTCCAATCTCACCAAATCATCAGCAGCGACTGTTATTCCCACACTTCCAAGCTCATCCCGACATTGGACAAACTTCATGAGATATTTTGGAATGGTGTCGCCTTTCTCCAACTTGATCTTCCTGAGTTTATCTTTGAGCGCCAATTTCCTATGGTCGCTGCTATTTTGGAACAAATCTGTCAAAACCTTCCACATTGCATATGGTGTGATTTTCCCATGGAAACTTGAGACAATGTGGTCTCGTACTCCCTCCAACAAAATCCTCCTCGCCTTTTCTACTTTCTTTTGCCATGCATCAAGATTTGTAGTGTCTGTCGCATTCGGCTTAGGAACATCTGCATCAATGTAACCCTTCAAGCCATTGTCTTCGAGCACTGCCTCCATCCTGTCCTTCCAAGCAATGTAGTTAGAGCTTCCCTCGAGTGCATACTCCAACCTCAAGCCATTGAAAGACATTTCGATATTGAATCAAGTGTCGCACCAAGAAAATCTTGTAAATTCGAATGTTATCCAACCCAAAACTCAACCCCTTCACTTTCCTCTTGCCCCGGGAGGTTCGCACCCCACCTGAGAGCAACCTGAGGGAAGTTCGCACCCTGCCTGTGTATAGCCTACGAACTTGCCTGTGAAGTTCACACCCTTCTCCACTGTTAGGGTGAGGGAAGTTCGCACCCTGCTCCACTGTTAGGGTGAGGGAAGTTCGCACCCTGCTAGTGTATTTGCTTTCGAGAATGCCAATGAAGTTCACACCTTGCCTTTGTCTAGGGTGCGAGAATTTCTGTTCTTGAAAACACTGGAAGTTTTCAGTACTAGAGTTCGCACCCTACTAGAGACGGGACCTGCGAGAATGAAATTATGTTCACACCTCACTTCCGTGACTCCGTGGCCTCCGTGGCTCTGATACCATGTAGAAATTTCGATACCAAAATGAGTATTCCTGCGATTCTCCTGATCTAACAAGTTCTGCTATTGTTAAATACATAATCGCTTCTACTATTATTATTGCGGAAGCAATTAAACCACCATCACAACCATGAGCACAAAGTGAAATATTTTATAACACATAACACATAAGTTTTTCCAGGAAAGCATAAAGCTAAAAACCCCACTATCATATATTATGTATATCATGAATCATGAAACAATCTCATACAAAGCTCTAATCCAAGAGCTCTCAGTACAATACAATCGTCTCACACTATCATACACAAATTAGCGAATACATGTGCCAATTTCCGTGTATAGACAGCCTACCTCCTCTGCACAATCTCTGCAATCCGAATTCTCACAATGAATCGAATGAATACAATTGCCTCGTTTGCACAAGCTCATAAGCATATTCACTTCATGTGTGAACAAATCACAACTCATAGCCAAACTGTCCCTTTCACCTGTTATCTCAACTAGATCTCCATTGGAACTGACATGCATGTAGTTAATCATGGTGAATCTTCAGTTGCATGTGAGTTCACTGATTAACTGAACTGTCACTAGTGCATGTTTAGTTACAACTAGTACAACTAATATTAACTCACATAACTACACTTATAATTCTGTTACAATTCCAAATCACTCAGTTATGAATGAGATAATAGATTAATATTTATTATCTAATTTAATTAAGGGAAAAGTAAATTAGACACATGTTTCTTGTTGACTTTTCAACAAGAACAACAAGATAAGGATGGATATCGTTAGATAATACACATGAAGGGATGAAATACAAATCATGTGGAAGTTAGTGTAAGATAAGCCGAATCAATCATGAAGAGACTTAGAAGAACCAAAGACAGAAAGAAGTCAACAATCAAGAGGAAATTGGAAAACGACTTATGACGTTCTGTAGAAGACAACAAGATGAAAGCGTGGACTCTGCAAAAGACAATAAGGATGCAGATGGAAGCGTGGACTCTGTTAGACGGAGGGAGTCGGTTATATGCACTCATACATGAAGCAAGGATTAGGAGGGATATAATCCTATGATCCATTGAAGATGATGAAGTATATATCCATGAAAGACAGTACATGTTCAGAAGAGAAGCCTGGTTGTCCATCCAAATCCGTGATCCTATGATGAAAGAAAGAAGTGGAATCTTTAGCGCATGGAATCTATAAGAAAATCCATGGACCCAAGATTCAAAGAAAAACATGAGGAAGAACATGAAGATTCCAAGAAAGAAGAGAATCTTGAACAACCAATCATTATATCGAGAATCACAAGATTACCAGCCCGATATGAAAGAAATCAAGCAGAACTGAAAGTCATGATGAAGAACAATGTATGGAAGACTTATGAATGAAAGCATTGCAAGATCTAGAACTAGAGGTTCTCCCAGAAGGAGGGAGAAGACTATGATGATTGCTCGTTCTGGTAAACCAGACATACCTCTACATGAGTCATTATATCATCTATGGGTTGGAGTTCTACATCAAGATGAATGCAAAGATTGTTCTCCAGAGAAATTGAACAAAGAACGTATGAAGAGCAACCTCAAGATCTCGAGGCATACCAAGAAGAGATCCTTGTATACAGATGGAAGAAAACTTGATGGAGAACCTCCAATGCACAACAGAAGCATGGTGAATAATCTCTATAACAGAGATATTGTATCGGAATGATTACTCAGAAGATCAGGATGATGGATTGCCAATCCATGACAAGATATCATAATGAAAAAAGAAGTGCCACATGGATATGTTCCAGTTTTCCAATAAAGATATACTCTATTGATCAGAGCTACAAACAAAAACCATTGTTCCAGACCGAAGTACATTTGAAATCAAGCATTACATTATTCATGAATGAAGTCCAGAAAGGAGAAAGTGGTTCTCTGATACATATCTCCATAGATGAGTAGATAAGAAGACATTTTGGTAAGATTTTGCGTACTCAAGATGGAGCTCGTGGAGACTATTTCCTTATTGAAAAAGGAAGAGATGACTCCCAGGCTGGGAGGGAGCACTAAAAATATTATTGAAGACATTTATTTTTCGAGATTGAAAAATAGCCCAGTCGGGCAGATTCTTTCCTGTTCGGAAAGTGGATTGAGATTTCTGACGGACAACGATTTCCCATTGTGGTTAACATGGGAAATGGTCCAGATTGCTGATGTATCATAGACAATTACTTCCCATTGTGGTTAACATGGGAAATGGTCCAGATTGCTGATGTATCATAGACAACTATTTCTCATTGTGGTTAACATGAGGAATGGTCTGTTTTGGAGGTTGATACAGGACAGTCTTTTCCTCTTGTGGTTAATAGAGGAAATGGTCTGGACAATCATTCCTTAGGGTTTATACATTCTCTCCAGGGTGCACTTTGATTAGTGTAGGAGGAATGGCCCGGGGTGGGGAATGGTCCAGGCTCAACAATTAGGGACATACATTCCTTAGGGTTTATACATTCTCTCCAGGGTGCAATTTGATTAGTGTAGGAAGAATGGCCTAGGGTGGGGAATGGTCCATGTTCAAAAGATAGGACAATTATTCTTCCTTGCTTGAGAAGAATAGTTCAGATATCTCATTGTTCTACTATGAGGGCAGATATTCTTTCAGATCTCACAGATGTGAGTGAAAGATTGGCCCAGATGATTCAGTTTATATCATAACCTTGTTTCTGTGCAGGTTGATATCATATGATTGTTATGAATACTGTATGATAGTAGATGTATACTACTGTGGTGGATGTGTTCCACTGTTCGTGACTATACGTTGCTAATCAAGTACTTGTGTGTTACTTGGTGTGGTAGTGTACCACTGGATTGTAGTTATGTACTACTATGGATAGACACAATTGTGTTCTATTTTGTTTTTGATTGCCTTGAAGACTATCATCAATATTAAAAATGATTATCAGTTAGATGGATAATCAAAGGACAAATATTTCCCAGACGGAAAATGGTTTAGAGCATTTACTCTTCTAGATCAGAAGAATGGCTCTTGTATCACTCTGTGGAGTGAGCATCATGTCTGATTACTCAGATAGAGTATGGTTTCGAGAGATGATGCAGCTAATGATGTTGATGATGATGATGGTACTCATGATCCAGTCATGATCTAGTTTATACAACTATGTTGATGCTACCGGGTGAATGGTATGTTTTTGTGCTCAAGACCATTACATGTAATACCTCCCTAGCTAGGAGGGAGTGTTGATATTATGGTGGCTGCGGGAGGTATTTACCTCCATGTGTAAACCTGACGAGGATAGAGTACTCCGGGAAGCAATAAGAAACCCTAATGAGTTGGCTAATAACCCTAGAAGACTTGTCGGCACAAGAAGATAATATGTATTAGGTTATTAGCCTCCAAGAGAAGAAGTCGACCAGAAATAATAAATATATACTGAACAGACACATACCCAGAATGAGAAGTCGGCCTTGGCAGTTTTCCATAAATACTATAAATACAGGAGGCCAGTTCTCATTCTGGCAGGTAGTCTTAGAATTGCAGAGCATCAACTTGTGTGCACTGCAGTGCCCAGTCTTGTGCGCACGTGTGGAGAAGAGCTGCCATTGCAGCTACTGCAGCAACCTGTTTTCGGTTTTGGCTTGGACTATCTCTTGGCTAGGGTTTGGACTATCTGATCAGCTATTGTTGGTGCACTATACTTGGAGGAAGATGTGCTACACCTTATTTGGCTATCTAGCCTAGGGTTTTCTTCCAGAGTAATTCTCAGTCAAGGTTAAGGTGCTTGGAGGGTGGCTTCGGCCTATGGTTGGGTGACAATAATGATATTGTCAATGGTAAAATGAGCACAATCTTCTATATTCTAACAACCATATCCCTCACACGAGCTCAAACCAAGAAACTAATACAGGGCTGCACGATGGAGGTTGGCAACCATAAATTATGGTACTGGGAGTTTAATGGTCATTTAACAACCATGAAACAAGGAAGGAATGGTTTCTTAAGGGTGTTTTACACCCAGATACTACATCAATATACTTCAGCTTTATACCTGGTGTGACATTGACATCGGAGGAAGCTACGGGTTGGGATTCTTCTTACCAGGGCGTCCATTTGCTTTGTGATAAACATGTCGAGGTAGAGAGGACGTCCAAAGCGTGGGTGGGGCACACACATTCCAGTTGGTCGGCCTGTTTCACGGGTAGTTTACATTGAAAGCTCGATAACTCATGGGAAACGTCCCAGGTCTCCCTCACTCCATCAGGAAAACGCGAAGCAACAGGATAGTGGATGCACTTCGTCTGGCTGGGGGTACAAAATTGAGTAGTTCGATCGGCGTGAGTGCTCTCTGGGCTACGCCCCGATTTATTTTCTGGGATGGACTTCCTCCTAGAGCCCACCTCTAAGTGCTTCACACAACCCCTCCAATTTAGGCCAAGATACTCAATCTTTCGGTCACCCGACAACGACTCTAGTGAAAGTATCCTCTATGGGAAATTTGAATGCAACCAAGGAAGAAGACTCTAAGCGCATTTTCACGGCCCTCTCCATGCTCGAACAACTGATTTTTGAGTTGCACAACGATATAAATGATGTCAAATTTCACCTTGATATTCAAGATTGGCGCATGGCCATGGAAGAGGACATGCATAACACTTGGGATGCCCAGTCTTCTCATGCAACACCTGGAATCATGGTACTTTCCCTCCCACCTCTAGTTCAAGATTGATGTTGCACATGAGGGACGTTAGGTTCATCATTTTTGTTACTAGTTTTCTTTGTCTATTTTGGGTCCTTGTATCTATCTTGTGTCTAGTTTTAGCAAACAGTCCCTATGTCATAAAAGCTCTCGGGCTATGTAAAAACTATGATGTATTAAGCAGTCTAGTTTTGAAAACTCAGTTGGAGCAAAGTTGGTTTCCATAGATGGTGACTCTAGCTCCAACAAACAATCGACATTTTGTAATCATTTTTTCATGACAAGAAATTTATAGAAATCTTACTTACACAAAAAAATTCTGCAAAATATTTCCATGAGCTTAGTCCTAGTTTTGCGTGTGAATTTCGTTTTTTGATATATGGTAAATGAAACAAATCTTTCCAACCATTTGCAAATTGTTTGTCTCAGGCATAAGGGTAGTCTAGTTGCTATACTTGTTGTTGCAACGCTTCATTTACGAGCAAAAACATAAACAATGGGCTACTTGGTTCCACCACCGCTCATGCAAAGATGGTTCTAGCAAGAAAAAAGCTGTCATCCCTTCTTTCCATAGATTTTGTTTGCATGGCTCCAAATCCCTCAATTATAGAAGCATCATAGATAAAGGAAAAAATTGGAGCAACACCAATTTTAGTAGCATCACTTCACTATGTTCTAACTCCATAGTGCAAGATTCAATTGATTAATCGAAAGTCAGAGCCCATAGTGGACCGAGTGGGAGCACCAAACACAAAGGTTAAAGGGAAACAATAACAAAGGTATCATTTGCATGAGTTGCATCGCCATCCATTGATTCACCAACTACGTAGAAAAAATCATAGGTACAAGATCCAATACTTTGATCTATGAAAGACAAGCTTCTCCATATACTACAAGTCATTCTTGAGGTGAGAGATGAATCCTTACATATGGAAATTGTAAATTATAGTTGCAGCAAGAGTTGGCATGGAGAGGCAACGATGGTGGCAGTGAAGGTTTGTTAGAGCAAGTGGTGCATTCATTGTAAGTAGATGTTTACGTTGTGGAAGCTTTGCCAAAGCAAACAGTGCATTCATTGTAAGTAAATTCCCCAAGTAGTGCCACTTAAAAACTTAGGAAATGAAGGGATGCGAAACACATTTTCAACAATACCAAAAACTAATATAGCATAAATATTTCAACCCATAGTTTAACTTAGGAAATATTGAGAATATTTCAACATGTAGTTTAACTTAGGAGATATTAAGATTGATTCATGGTTGACGCATCTAATAGAAAATTCAAGACTGCATCTAATAGAAAAGTTGTAGCAATACCATCTAAAATCACGGGGTAACTCCATGTAGAAAACAAAAAAAAATTCTCCCTAAGTTAATTTTGAAAATGTTTGTATAGATAAAAAGTATGTCATGTTATTAGTTAAAATTATTAGCATTAATTTGTAGAAACTCACACATCGATATGAATCGGTTACTAAAAGACCCTACTAAAGACAAGGAAGGATTAAAAATTCAAGTATTCCTTACTTTAACTGAGTTATTGTAGTATGTGCAAGTTTCAAAAAAAGTTGATGAGGACTGCTATCACTTTACCTATTGTACTAAAAGATAATACTAAAGATAGGTGGGGACTAATAATTCAAGTAGGCCTTACTTTAATTGAATTATTGTAATATGTGTAAGTTTCATAAAAAAATGTTAGAGAGGACAACTATCATTGCATCTATTAAAAGACCCTACTAAAGACATGTGTGGACTAATAATTCAAGTATGTCTTACTTTAATTGACTTGTTGTACTATGTGTAAGTTTCAGGAAAAAGTTGATGAGGAGTGCAATCACTTCACCTATTGTATTAAAAAACACCATTAAAGACAAGCAATGACTAATAATTCAAGCATGCCTTACTTTAATTGAATTATTGTACTATGTGTAAGTTTCAGAAAAAGTTGATGAGGAGTGCAATCAGTTCACTTATTGTATTAAAAAACACCAGTCAAGCAATGACTAATAATTCAAGTAGGTTTTACTTAAATTTAATTATTTTACTATGTGTAAAGTTTAGAAAAAAATTGATGAGGACCATTATTCCTTCACCTATTATAATAAATAATCTATTTTTAAGGTTATGGTCAAACAAGACACCAAATTGGTGTATGAAACCTCTTGTTTGTGGGATAAGAGACCCCCTCCGCATAGCAATTTAATTGCTAAAATATATGGTGATATATATACCCTTCCCTTTTAGGATACTAAAAACCCATTAAATAATAATTGAAATAGACCTTACTTTGAATTATTATACTATGTGTAAGATTAAAAAAAAAAGGTTGATGAGAAATGCTATCACTTCATTTGTTGTACTAGTGACACCTTTAATTATTGCATCAATCGTAAGTGGTGTGTGGGGGTATAGACAAGGGCTAAGAGTGTAATATAGGTGGAGACTAAGACGAATTGATAAAAAAGTATATATAAGATAATGCATCATAGGTCTTTCTTGGTCATTGAGGAAGACGACCTTTAATTATTGAGGAAAAAGTTGATGCTGACGAGTATGGCTTCAGATTCAATTGTCACCGACTACTTTAATTATTATACCCGCCGATAGACATGGTATATAGTGTTGAGTTAGGTTTGACTTTCTATTAGTTTATGGTTGACCATAAAATATACACCCTTTTATCTAAAGTTTTAAAAAATAATGATTAATTTTAAATTTTAAATCTCATTTATCTAAAAACTTTGAAGTTTTATTGCTGCCTTCACTTCCCCCAATGTTATTTTAATAAATATTTCTGCCATCTAATCATTTCATTCCTACTCCTTGTCTTTCTATCTCCTTAAACAATACTTTCATTACTATATTAGGTAGGTATATGCTACTTAGTAGCCTTGTTATAGTACTGTTATGTAAAATTTAGAAACAAAAATATTGATGTGTACCTTTTTAAAAAGTTTATTTCAACCAATTGTGAGTTAGGCTTAGTGAAAAAGTTTATTTAGATATTTGATAATGATAATTTAAACATTCATTTAATAGCTCATTTAATTTTATTTTTTTTTAACAAAATCAAATCATAATAATGATAAACATTTTACAATAAAATTAAAATTTAAAAAGATATAAAAATCTTTGAAATTAAAATAATCATATATTTTTTATAATTTATTTATTAATTTAGTAATAATATTATTAAATTATCAATTGTTTTTTTAATAAAAACAAAATTTAACTTTTTATTTGATCTAAATCTTCTTTTATAAAAAAATCAAAATTTAATTTTCAAGTTTCTCTAAATCTTCTTTTAATTCTAATTAAAAATACAAGTTATTAACATAGTAGCGCACTTGTAACATTAGTTATTTGGGTTTGGAAGTTGAAAATGCCAATCACATTGTGGTGTTTAACATTATATATTATAAATTGTATGTATTCTACATAATATATAATACTTGTAAGTATTTTGCATATAAGATACGAACTTATAAAATTTTAAAGTGTAAATTTTTCAATTTTGTAAGATTTTCTTTATAATGTGATTATTATAAAGTTATTTGGGTTTTGAAGTTGAAAAGAACAATTACATCGTGACCCTAATTACATTATTGCACAAATTTATATAAATTGTGATTTTATATAAGACGTGTTTATATGGATTGTGTACGTTTTAATATTTTTTCGAGTTATAAAGTTTCGAGCTGATGTACAATAAAACTCAAATCCATTATAACAATATGTTTGTTATGAGTTTAACATGTTACTTACTGAAATTGAAATCAAGTGAAAAAAATAACTATCATTCTACGACCTCTTTTTTTTTCTTTTTCCAATAAAAATTCTCTCAAATTTATATTAAGTATAAGTTCATTTACACAAAAAATTTCCACTGCTGTAAAGAAGTATGACCAGACAATAAAAGAACAGATCCATTACATGTAACCCTGTCCCAAAGAAGCGAGAACACTCAGAATGTCAGTCGCCCATTACAAAAGGAGTCGATCCTACCGATGGTGACGGATAATGAACTGCGAGCTTTATATCGATAGGAGAGCAATCCATTATAACTCCCAGCCGAGGGAAAGCAGTACTAGAGAGCTGTGGAATCACGTTGTAGATAAAACATCAGAGCTAGAATAAAAATGTTGTGATGAGCTAGAAGTGGATCATCCTTCGAAGAGATTATAGGAGGAAATTTGACTCTCAACTCCTATATCGCTATGATAAACCGAGAGCCTACCCACTACGCCACTTAGTGCCCTCTTAGATAGTGCGTCAGTGGCCCTATTGTGAGTCCTGGGAATGTGGCTGAAATGTATGTCGGAGAAGTTGTTTGATAACTTCAACGTTTCTTGTTTCCATCCTTCTAAGTGGATTGAATTGAGCTTACAGTTTTGGTTTATCCAATCTATAATGAGTTTTGAGTCTCCCAGAACAAGAATGTGATTTAAATTCCAGAATTTTGCAAGTGATAGTGAAACCCATAAACCCAAGAGCTCAGCTTTGTTGTTTGTTCCGGCTCCACAATTTAGATACCAGTTTGTCGTCCTTTTCTGATGTGCTCTGAAAGTGCCTCCTGCCCCACAATAGAGGCCACTGGAAAGAGCGGCACCATCAAAACAAACCAGTATAGTGCCATCCGTCAACTGGTAATCACAAACTTTGTTTTGAAGCATCTTTTGGGAGGTCGACTGCCATTTGAAATTGGATAGAATTTTGTGGAGAACCGATTGACAGGAAGGAGGCCGCCCCTCAAATATAACCTGATTCCTCTCTATCCAGATCCACCAGCAAATTATGGCAGCCAAGGAGAATGGAGCCGATTTGTTTATTTGCCAAGCAGCAAAACACTCGGAGACGGAGTCGCCCTTCCAGCTAAATGAAAGAGACAAAAACTGTAACAAGCACTTCCAAACATACACAGTGAAGTCACAATGAATCAGGAGGTGATTTAAATCTTCTGTGGAAAAAGTGCACAGGGGGCAGCGGCCAGGGCCCTGCCAGCCTCTTTTTTGGAGCGCCTCCCAGGTGAGCAGTCTGTCTTTAATACAAAGCCAAATAAAAAATTTAATCTTTAATGGAATAGACCAATTCCAAATAGAAAAAAGCCAAGGGATCTCTACATTACAGTCCACAGTTTGGTGGAGAGCCGCATAGGCATTGCTGACTGTCAAGAAGCCTGATCCATCACCCTCGGCACACAGTAGCTTGTCGGGAAGATCAATGAGCGAGATTCCGGCTGCTTTCAATGAATTTGTGTAAGAATCCCACTCCCTTGCAATCGGTGGAGGAAGCTGAAGTTCGCTGCTAGAAAACCAACGGTTCCGGAGAAATCCAGAGTTTGTAGCCACTTTAACCTGTGCTAGACAATTGAGGCTTTGAAGAGCAAGCTGAGACCTGAGCGAGGGCAAGAGGATGGAGAGGTTCTCCAGCCCTAGAATCTTATCCCTTCCTAGTAGGATCTCGGTACCATTACCGGGCTTCCATCGAAGCCAGTGAAGAACAACTGGGGAGGCTGAAATCAATCCCTTCCAAAAGGGGGAAGCCCGTTTCAGCTCAAAAGAGGGCCTTCTCAACCAATGTAGGAGAGGAAGGGAGCCAAGGTACTTATCAAAAATGACATTCTGCCAAATACTGCTATGGGTAATCCCTCTCCAGAAAGAGCATGCCAGAAGCGCCGAGTTGAAATAGGACAGATTCTTTAACCCCCAGCCTCCTGCCTTACGGGGTCTGAAAAGGGACTGCCACTTGCAAAGGTGAAAGCGATGTTTGTCAACACGATCATTCCAAAGGAAACTGCAAGAAAGCCTTCGAAATAAAATAATTATTTTATTAGGGATACGCTCAAGAGTCATCCAGTAGACAGCCAGCCCCTCAAGCACTGATTTGACTAAGATGTAACGCCCTCCCAGGGACAACCACTTGTTGCACCAGAAACTTATCTTCCTTTCGAAAATTGCCACGAGCCAGCTCCAATCGGCAGGGGTAGAGGCTCTCGGCTTCAGCCTATAACCCAGGTAGCTGAAGCCCTCTTTCAAATCAAAGAAGGTAAAAGGGATGGAGCCTTTTAGAAGCAAGAGTTCAGCCTCAATAACTCCCCAGTAGTGGACCGAGGATTTTGAAGGGTTGACGGACAGACCCGTAGCTGTGCATAATACTTTTAAAATGTCCAGAATAACAAGCCATTCTGACGGCTCGGCTTTTGTCATTAGGAGAATATCATCGACGAACATGAGATGAAAAATCTTGATGAATCTAGAAACCTTTATACCAGAGATCTTGTGTTCGGCGATAGATTTTGAAAGGAGAAGGCTGAGACTTTCCATAACAAGAATGAAAAGGTAAGGGGAAAGTGGGCATCCCTGTCGGAGCCCCCTTTCACTGTTGAAGAAATCAATCGCCTCCCCATTGATCAACACCGCAAAATTTGCACTTGTAACGCAAGCCAGAATCCAGTCAGTGAACTTGACACCAAAACCCGCAGCATGTAGGATAAGTCTCAAGAAATCCCAGTTGATACAATCAAAGGCCTTTTTAAGATCAATTTTCATGATTAAGGCCTTTAAATTTTTCTGTTTTATAGAGTGAATGCACTCATGAGCCGTAGCTATGGCATCTTGTATCCTCCTTCCTTTTAGAAACCCGAGTTGTTCAACTGAAAGGCTTCTTTCCAGAAATGGTTTCATGCGATTTGCGATGACTTTTGAAACCAATTTGTAAATAAGATTACACAGGGAAATTGGTCTGTAGTCATTAAAGGAGACAACATAGTTTTCTTTGGGGATCAATACCAGAAAAGTGGAGTTAATGTTTCTGAAGATCTTGCCTTTGGTGCGAATGTCTTCGACCATCAAAAGGAGGTCCGTTCCAACGAGCTCAAAGAAGTGGGAGAAGAACTCTGTCGTCCAGTCGTCGGGCCCTGGACTTCTCTCCCTGTTGAAATGTAACAGGATATGCTTTAGCTCCGGGAGGGTGACAGGCTTGTAAAGATCGGATGCTTCAATGTCTGAAACCAATCTTGGGTAGAGGCTGGCTGTTGTAACTTTTTCATGAAGTAGATGTGTACCGTTAGCTTTGAAGAGTTGTTTGAAATAAGTAACCGCCTTCGTCTTGATATCCTCTTGTCCCCGACGCGTCTCATCAGCATCACTTTGGATAGACCAAATATGTTTTTTGTTTTTGTTGAAACTTGCCAGGTTGTGAAATTTTTTTGTGTTGGAAGCACCCCATTTGAGCCAGGTCGCTCGGCTGCGAAGTCTCCATGTCTTTTCCTCTTCTTTCAAAAAGTAGTCTCTGCGCTGCTCCATCTCTTTTAAGGTAACAGAGTTTTCAATGGACAAGGCTGCAGTTGTTGATAGATGTATGAGCTTTTTTATCTCCGAATCAAGATTTTTAAGTAGAGCCTCCTCCGATTTCTTTTTAAGTATGCTCCAAGACTTAGAATGGGATTTTAACTCCTTTAGCTTCCAATGAAGGCGCAACTGCGGGTTACCTTCAAGTAGAAATCGAGTGTCTGTCCAGATCAAATGTACCAGATCTGAATAGTCGGCCGATTCTAACCAGTGATGATTGAACTTAAAGGGGGAAGCGATAAACTGTAGTGGACTGTTAAGCTTTAAGAGGACGGGGGCATGATCAGAGAAAAATGGGTACTCCACCCACGAAGTAGGGAATGCTGCGGATGACAGGAAATTCCCAGAGACTAAGAAACGATATAATCTTCTGGCAATTGCCTTGTCCCCGGAGCGCCCATTACGCCAAGTGGGTACAATACAATTCGGTAAAACATCAACCAGATTTAAAGAAGAGAAGAGGTCTCTGTAGAAAGCACCTCCTGAAACGTTCAATGGAATACCTCCCCAGTGCTCATCTGATGAGAGCGTGATGTTTAAATCCCCTCCAAGGATGAGGTTGGGGATAGTGAGTAATCCACTCGCAGCAAGGCGCGTCCAGAATTGTAACCTGTCCAAACAGGGGCCATACACATTTAAGAACGCAATCTCTTGATTGGTAGCTAGGTACCAACCCATCAGCAGGATGCCTCCACAAGTAAGGAAGGGAACCAAGTCAAATAAAACCGGATCCCATGCCACCAACAAACCGCCAGAGTTGCCGATGGAGCTAACAGTGGCCGAGACCCAAGATGAGCAGAAAGAGTGCACAAAGGCTCTGGAAATGTGATCAGATGAGAGAGTCTCTTGGAGAAGAATGATGTTAGGTTTGTTTTTATCGAGCAAATTACGAAAGGAGGCCTTCTTGAGTAGTCCTCCGGTTCCACGCACATTCAAGGAGAGCACAATCATTTGGAACGTGAAATAGCCTTCAGCGCTCTAAGGGGGGCCTTATCAGATGGAGTAGGGTCAGTAGAAGCCGAATGTTGGGAGCCTTGCGCTTCTTTCTTTTTTCTAGAGCTTCTGGTTTGTAGAGGGGATAACTCTACACCCAATCCACGCGACCATGCGAAGGACTTTTGCTCTTTTATTGTTTGCTGTGATGAAGATGCTCCCTCCACTGATGGGACTGTTAAGAGTTCATTCCCCCTGTAGGTTCGGAGCTGAGTAGTGGAGTCCAGCAAGAAAGAGAGAGGGGCCGCAGAGTTCAAAGCAGACATCAGCGAATCCTCGTTTTCTAACGGCTGACTATAGCCCAGAAGAAATGCTGGAGACTCTGTCGGTCCATCAATAGGAGTAGGTGTTCTGGGCTGTCCGCTCGATTGTGCTATGAGGGGAGGTTGCAGAGGAGGTGGGTGGATAGAAGGGGGCGAGGGATTGGAGGCTGGTCGAGAAGGGGAGATGAGCGTATTGCACAGTGTGGGGGATGGTTGTAAACTCCCTAAGACGGGATCGGGGGAAGTGAGATGAGGAGCAGAGAGCCAAAGGGATTGATTGATGGACTCCCTTTCAAGAGAAGAGAGTGAGTTAAAGAGAGATGGGCATAGATGAAAGATTTTTGTCGTCAAAGGTTCAGGGTGTCCAGGTAAGGGAGGGGAAGGAGGGTCTAGGGGAGAAGCCGAGGGCTCGAGCGAAGGGTCAGCAACCATATAGTCCGGAGGGTTTAAGTGCAGGTCGGCTTCTTCTATAGGGAGGGACCAGGACTTACCTGGACAGTTTCGGCGGAGATGTCCAGTTTCTCGACAGTTGTTGCAGTGGAAAGGTAAGCCAAGGTAGTCCACGGACTGGAGAGACTTCCGGCCTCTCCAGACAATCTCCAGGTTCTCAGGCAGACCAGCAGTGATGTCTATTTCAACCAGTACCCTGCCCATCTTCCTCGATGAGCCCGATAGAGAACCTAAATCGAAAGAAATGAACTTTCCCAATGATTCCCCAATAGCTCTGATGGCTTCTTTATTCCAAAAATGGAGTGGAAGACCCGGGAGGAGCACCCATAAATGTCTGAACTGAAAATAGTCTGTGTCTGGGTTGAAATCCAGTCTCTAGCGCTTAATCATGAGGCTGCTGCCCCCAAAAACCCAAGTAAAAGATAATAGCAGAGTTGCATCTTCAGGGGTTCTGCAAAGGAATCCTAGCCAGCCTTTTTTTAGATACAAGACTTCCAGACAGTAGCCTATGAGAGGAGCCCATTTAGTCCTTAACCAGTCCTCGAGAGGAGGTGGGTTCAGTGATTTGTAGGAGATGCGGCCTACCAGGGCACAGAGAGACATTTTACATAGGTTTTCCAATCCTACTCCATCTCCTAGAACCAATCTCTTAGTTTTTCTGTTAGACTTCCATGCCTTGCGACCATGTGAAGACACTCGGTGAGCAGAAAGAGGGATCCTAGGGATCTTAGGCTTAGAGAGATTAGTGGAGTGGGTCCTGTCAGATAAAGGAGGAGTAGATCTCAGGAGAGGAGCACTTGTCTGGGTGGGTTGGTCTGACACAGCTGGAGCCGCAGAGGTAGAGGCAGGGCAATGGGGAAAAGGCATGGGGGGGAGGGTCGGATTCCTTCTTTCCAGGGAGTCCACATGCTCAAAAAATCCAACCTCCTTCCAAATAAGTTCATCAGTAGGATTCAGAAGTGTGTTGGTCGTCGCTTCCATTTTAAAAAGAGTTGACTGGGGACCGCAGAAGGCCCACTATATCCACCAGGGAAGGATAACGTCGGGTCGAGGAGAGGGTTGCTGTTGGCTCAGGTCAAGACAGTGGAGCTGTCCCTATATGGACAAGAGGGTAGATAGGAAGAAAAGAGTGACCATTTTCGGTGCAAAAGTAAACATATACGTATACTGTTAAGATAAACGACTTACTATCAGTGAGAAGAAGGAGCACAGTCAGGTATAGGAGGACTACAGTGCGGTCAGGAGCTCAGTACAGCCTTAAGTGTTGCCTGTGGTCGCCAGCTTCGAATCCAGGGAAGCCTGGAAGAAAGGATACCTGGTTCTATGGCTGTCTGGCTCGCCATGATTTTCTATGACCTCTTAACTACTCAAACTAAACCCAATAATCCAATTAACGATTATGTGAATTTTAATACATTATAATTTTTTAAATATATATTTATTTAATCATATAAGATTCTCTTAAAATTCTAAAATTACTTGGCTTTTGAAGTTAAAAAGAACAATCACATCATAGCCCTTACCACACAAGTACACATATTTATATCAATTGTGATTTTCAATACTACCCCATTTTACATATAGAATGCGTTTAAGCATTATATATAAGTTTTAATACATAGTATAATTTTTTATAAGTATACTTTTTTTAAGTGATTGTTTGTCTTGTTGTGGTTTAGTGGTAATTTGGGCCAACTGATGTGAAAAAGACTCACATTTAAATTTTGATATGTTCACTTTCACTCTACGTGATGGATGGTCATATGTTATTTTTTTGTGGCTCTATTGCATTGATTTTAATGATCTAGCTACTAAAATTATACATGTGTGCACGTCGATGAAACTTAGCATTCGTATTGTGAATACAAATGTGACCTAACCACCATTGATTATGAGCTTTCAGGTCGAACATACATTACCTTATTTCACTTTTAAGAAAAATAAACTTCTCGATTAAAAAACAAATTATTTACATAACTTCAATTAATATAATGGTTATAAAAATGGTAAAATGTAGAGTATGACACCAAACTTACATGGAATTTAGTAGTGAATTGCATGCCATGTGTTAGTAGGTGACACCATCATGTGAGAACCACATGTAATAATATTAGATTCACACATGGAGTGCAGTTGTACAACTTGTCAAAACAATATTGTTTATAACTACCACATGTCATATAACACTTCTTATATTATCCAAACACTCTGAATTCAATGCAACTTTTTATTGTATTCAACAACATTTATCCACTTTCATAAAAATAGATACTTATTAAGTTTTCATAAACCAACTGCACATAACCTTAAAACATACTTTGGTTCTAGAGTATGACCTCAAACTACTTTTAATTGGCTAAGAGTTCATTTCACAGATGTAAAGAAATAAGTTAAAGACCAAAGACTCAAAGGTATATGGCAAAAGTGGAATTTTTCCCCCTTATGGACCACCAACGAGTTATTTCAAGTGGCCGATTTTTGTCTGCACACAATAACGTAGTTGCATGTTGAGGTCTTGAGATTTTATCAATATGGGCTATGTCGGTA
Source organism: Picea engelmannii (assembly GCA_009831015.1). Classification (NCBI taxonomy): domain Eukaryota; kingdom Viridiplantae; phylum Streptophyta; class Pinopsida; order Pinales; family Pinaceae; genus Picea; species Picea engelmannii. The sequence continues at coordinate 159,076 of ML794585.1, forward strand.
GCCCTAAGTATTGTAGGTTTTTTCCTGCTGTGGAAAAGAAGGGAAAAAAAAACCTTAAAATATAATTTACAAACATATTTTGTATAGAGCAATATTTAATAAGGATGATATATTGTGTAAATACAAAATCTTTTCGAAGTACATCATTTTTTTCTTCTTCTTGAGTTTTAAGCATGGATCTTACCATGGTTATGTCTTTTGCGACCATAAAATTTCTTACAACTAAATTGTTGGATATGTGTTATATCCTTTGCACATGGGTAGTTTGTGCATCATAATATGATCAAGGGGTTTGAAGGCAACTGCCCCCAACAGGGGGCAAAGCCCCCCATATCAGGGGTTTGAAAGGAAAACCCTTGAGAGATTTTTTTTCAGTTTGTTATAGGTAGTTTTTGGCCCACGATTTAATACTTATTGTAATTTAATACCACTTAGTGGATTAGGGTTGGATAAAGTTGCAAAAAACCCATTACTACAATGTAAGGCCTTGGCGTAGAAATTCATGTCACATGGTAGTTGTTGTTTTTATGCAAACTATGATGTAATCGGGGGTGTCATTATTTGTGTAGCTTTAGTGTCATAGAGAATTGGTAGTTGTGTCTCTTGTTTTGATGAAATAGAGTAAAGGTGTCATAATAGTGACACATTTGTTGTTTGATACTCTATAATGTATCATTTGTGTCATATGTATGCATGCTGCATCATTTTAGTGTCATCTTATTGACGCTAAAAATCATGTGTTTGAATAGTGTCGCATATTGCATCATAGTAATGGTTATAGGATCACATTAAAAGCATCTTTAAAGTTCTATTTATGATAGAGTATCCAATTATTAATTATCATTAATTCAATTCAATTATTATTGTTAATTTTTAATTATCATTAAATAATCATTCTCATTATAATACAAATTTTCATTTTTTTTAATTATTATTTTAAAAATTATTTAATTTTAAATTAATTATTAATGAATTAATTACTAATTATTATAATTTATTATTTTATTATTAATGAAAATTTATTATAATTAATTGTTTTCATTTATACATTCAAGTAATACTGAAGACATTTTTATTAATAAAGTTGTTTCAAAGTTGAGTTAATGTCTAGAGGGGTTCATCGGTTCACTTCAAGTTAGGGCCCACTTGAAGAGGGTTTTCTAATGAATACACCTCTTTATTTATATTTTGTAATAGTGTCTTGTAATTCTTCAATTCAACAATCTACATCCCATCGGTGGTGGAGGAATTGTTTTATGTTTCATTTGAATAGTTAGTCTATTCATTTTATTTTATATTTTCTATTCATTTTATTTTATATTTTCTATTGAAGGTTTTTCATCAACATACTATGACCATGTGGTTGGTGAGAGAGATGTTATGACATTGAGTATGTTGTAAAGTTAGTTTTATTTCTTGTAGCATTTATCTTTATTTTTATGAACCAATACCACCTTCCACGTCATGTGTCCACATGTCCCTATCACTTTGTTATATGTTTGTTGTTAATCATGTCATATCTCGTTGTTCTCACCACTTCCATACATCCAACTATCAAGTGAAGTACTCGCCCCAACGACCACTTCACACTTCCAGTGGTCATGTGAAGTACTCGCCACAACTTTTTGAAGTACTCTCCCCAACTGTCGTGGATACCTTATTCCACCACCTCACCGCTACCAACGAGCCAACTTGTTTCTTTAAATATTTACCAACTTCTAGCTTTAAATCTCTATCATCGTTGCCCTTAGTGTTTCTTTGCTTACCACTACCAACGAGCCAACTTGTTTATTTAAACCTTTAACAACTTCTAGCTTTAAATCTCCATCATCATTTCCCTCAGCGTTGCTTTGCTCATAAGCCATCTGGACTTTCTGCATCTCCTTAACTAAAGTTAGCATTGCAACTGCCCTAATGTTGGAATTTGTAGAGGAGACGCTTGTATCTCTAGTTGAACAGTGCCAACGTCTTGCATGTGTGGAGGGTTATTATGATCAAACCCCGGTTCATTGGCGTGTGTAAAATAAATAACTGATTTTCTAGGGTTTCTAATGTAAATCTCTTATCCTTCAGGATTTCCATAGTAAGACTCTGATTCATTAGGATTTATGTAATGAAATCTTCCTTCAACAAGGTTTAAATAGCCATTTTCCTCGAAGCTTTGATCATTTTGAATAACGTTCAATGGCATAATGGAATTTCATCCAAACAAGGGTTTTTCTTTTCTCTTTTCTTCTTCTTGCTCATGGAAACTTCAACTTCCATGAACTCTTCCATTTCTTTTTTCTTCTTTTTCACCTCCTCCATTTTCTTCCTAGGTCAAATCCATTTTTTTCTTTTTCTTCTCCTTCAACCTCTTCTCCGCCTCCAAATTGCAGTTTTCTTATTCGTTTATGTGTTTCTTCGACGATTTCAATAGGACAGTCACCCCTTCCTTGTCCTGGTCGGCTAAAGCTTGTAACTCTGAGATTCTCCTCTTGTCGCCACCCATGGTCCAAATTTCCACCAAATTAACCGATTGTGGTGTAAAAAGAAAACTCTTGAAAGATCAGATTCAAGAGGACATAGACTGAGGGGGATTCTAAAGCTCAGTGCATGATATTACCACAATATCACCCATGATCGAATTCCTCTCCTAGATAAGACAAAGAGACAAATAAATCGCAAAACAAAATAATTTTCCCTTAAAATTCGAAGGCTTACAGGAGGGTAGAGCTTTAGGAAAAGAAATTCTCTACATTATGGAAGATAGATATAAGATTGGTTTTTTGGATCTTTCGATTGTATTGATGTTGTAGATATAATTCACAACTGTAAGTTAGGAACTAACCATAATAATAGAATATGGAATACCATAAACTTATGCTCAAATGCTACTAGCCTCATATTTAAATTTTCAAAAGTTCAAAATTTGGAGTTTAGATTTCTCATAAATTATGGAGATTTAAAACTTGATAAGAAAATCATCCTTTACCTCATTCACATAGC
>ML794585.1:163211-183459 GCA_009831015.1 Picea engelmannii
AGAGTATCAATACAATTTTTGCTCATTTCATTTTGCTCTTCTAAGAGAGCTTTTTGATTTTTCTCCTCTTCATCTTCCTTCTCTTCCTTCACTGCAACAATAAAGTTGTCTTCCACTTGATTTGTGTATGCAAGTGGACCATTTTTCTCACCAAACAACAACTCATCAATAAGATGTTTCTCATGCATCAATTTTGACCACTCTTCAATAGATGAATTGTCTTCATCAAATCTGACTTCATATGTCTCTCCTTCAAAGAGATGTTCCTCCACAAGGTTTTCATTCTCATTATCACAATCATCTACATACACACTTTCATCATCAATCATTGCGATTTCAATGCAATCATTTCCAGTCTTTATTTCAATTATAAGACTATCAATACACTCACCATTTTCAACAACAGTGATGTGATTAATTTTGTTTTTAGCTATCTTGCTCCCCCTCACACTAAAATTCATCTCTAGATTATCCCAAAACATTTTTTCATTCTCTATTTCACCAAATTCATATAACATAGCAAACAAGATGCTATTATTCAATGCTGAACTAACAAGATATAATGTTAATTTATCTCTTCTCTTCTCAGTAGGATCTTCATAACCATTTTGAAAAAATTCCCATAAATCTACTGATCCAAGTAAACCTTCCATTTTCATTTTCCAAAGATCAAAATTTTTACCTGAAAAATGATGGTAAAATTGGCATTAACCTTTTCAATATTTTATTGATTTCTTCATCTTCATCAATCTGCTCCAGATCCGCAATCTGATCCTGGTCTCCATCAGGTATGTGTTCCTCTGCTACTGCTGAAGACACATTATATTTACCTGCAAAATATATTTCCTCTGCTCTTTGAATCTTTCTCCCCATCTGGTTGAGTTCTCTCTGGAATTGTTTAAGTCTCCTTTTCCGGCCCATGACAGCTTCTCTTGTGCGCTAACAACTCTTCCCTTCATGAATTCTGCAGCAGCTGTCAATTGTGGACCAATCGCGGCCCCTTAGTTTTTTTTTTTTTTCACTGAAATAGAATAGCCGACAACACTCCACCATAGTGGCACTTTCTGTCATTGGGATCCTTCACTTTGCAACGGTGGAAACACTCACGGTGACCACAATACACGGTGGAAACTTTCTTTTATGCCTCACGCGGGCACCTCATGTCTCACTTCACAGACAATTCTTTGCTGGCAACTTTCGACAGCAACGAATTCCTTTATGCAGCGATCTTGCTAACTGCTTCCCACCACGATAAAATGATGGCCCAGGCACTAGATCCGCCAGGATTGAGAACTTTCTTTCAGTTGGCGGCTTTCATCTCTCCAACAACAGACCGGCTTCGTAGAAGATCAACACCTTCCTTCACCATTCTGCGACCTTCGACCAATCCACCGAGCTCTCTAATCTTTCTCACCGAAAACACCTTACAGGTATGGTTCGCTTGGCTTTCACTTTATCCAGCTTCTCCATGGCTCCAAAACGGCTCCTCCACGCTATCTCCTTTAAGGGGCCACTCACATTCAGTTCTTCACGTAGCTTTCACACAAGAATACCTTCCCTCGACTCTTAACAACCTTACGGACCACAACTAGTAGTGAAATATACCGGTTACCTCATGCAGTAACAACAATAATCATCTTCCGAGTCTCCTTGACACAGTAACAACAATTCTTCTCTTTTCCACCGATCTATGGATCAATCTTTCCTTTAGCAATTATGGCGGCTCTCTGTAGAGGGAATTCTTCCTCTAAATGGCACACAATGCTCTCAACATAATTCCCTTTAGCGTTGACCTTCACCGTTGTAGAAAAACTTCACAAACTCGCAGGTCTCTCACAAGGAATCTCAACAGGACCAGAAGATTATGTGGAGTATGATCTCATTCCAACGATTTTAATTTGCATGACTCTGCTCAACAAAGTATAGATTTTCTCTTTGCACTAGGCAATGATTCTCTTTTACACAAGCAGTAAAAATGCATGAGCAGAGGTTACTTCATGGGTTACTTTTACACGAGCTCAAAGGATCCTTCACGGGGAGTCCTCCTGCGGCTTCTTCTGAGCGTTTTCTTCACGAACACAACAATACAGCGAAAAACATGCAACAATACGGATGCTGCAACCACACACACACAACTCCTGAGAATGCAGATCCTTGAACACAGCTCGCAGTGGTGGCTTCTTGTTCTTCACGTCAATACACAACTGCTCCAACACGCAGCTTCCACAGACCTTGGCAACAGCCGACAACTCGCTCTCAGGATCCTGGGCACTCCCGTGAGGGAGTTGGCCCAAGCCCCTCAAGCTCTGATACCATATCAAACAAAATATATGTATTTACAGAACCCGTGAGCAGAGCTCACCACTTGATTGTTTATTAATGTAAATCAATTACATATATATAGCACAAGGTGCATGAAACAGACTTGAATAGATCTCCTATAAATGTGGATCTGAAACTAATGCAAACCTAAACATGAAAGACACACAACAACTTAGTTACGTAAATCTTAACTAAGCATCCTAATTTCTACATTTTTCCAACACCTCCATGTACACCATGTTTCAATTGCCACTTGCTTTATGTTTCTAGGAATTTATACTATTATAATCCACATCATAATTTAATCAAGTTGTGTGTTATTATTCCAAATAAGTTGCGTGTACTAATTTAATCAAGTTTGAAGGAAGTAAGTAAAGTCAAATGCTTTTTCGAGAACTAAATGATGTTATAAAACGTTTTCCAAATATGATATCTAACCTTGCTTACTTGGTTCAGGGGATCTGAGCTCATTGTAAATTTGGATTATTAGAGAGTTTAGTTACAAGATCAATCATTTACTTTGTAGTTATACTTTTCCATAAAAAAAACTTAAACATGACTTATATATATTAATTCACACAAGTCATCCATTGAAATTGAACCATATGACATAAAATCTAAGCAACCAAGAGCATATATATATTAATTCACATGCGTTGAACCATATGATATAAAATATAAAGATTATATATATTAATTCACATGCCTCGTGCACTGACCTTGAACCATATGACATAAAATATAAAGAACCAAGAGTTTATTTTTCTAGAATGAAAGTAATTTGAAGTTTTAAAAGAATTTAAGTTGTGTGATAATAATGGATGTTCTTTCAATATTTGTTGTCATAAAAACGAAGTTACTCGATTTGGATTTAGTAACGAGGAGAAAATTCTTAGTAGCTGACTATATTCCTCTAGAATATTACAATAGTGAGCCTACGTGGTTAGTGTTAACAACTGTTTTTGTTTTTTTCACGTGACTTTATAATTAAATATTAAATATAAAATACTAAGGATACAAAAGCATATTCCTTACATATATTTGTATATCCACGCTCTCCCCACACCATGCATTTCACTGGTAAAGTAGTTGTGAAAGTTAGAACTTAGATGGAGTCATCTATCCAATTTCATTTTCATATTAATTTGTTTTTAAATAATTTTAATTGTAATGTATATTTTATAAAAAAATCATTTATGATTGTTATTTATATGTTAATATAATTTGTTTTTAACAATTTAGTTTAAAAATTTATTATAATTTGTTTTTGTTAATATTGTTGTATATATAATTGGATTTATTCACTGGTCGGGAGGGAGCGCTCTAGTGCTAGGGTTTGGATGATATTGGCTCGGTAAGGCTTCTGGTTATCTGCGTAACCCTACAAAATCTCTGATCTCTCTGTTCGTAATTGCCTTGAGAATTTCCTAATGGCAGAGCTAGAGGGGGCGCAAGCCCCCTCCTATCACGACAAGACAGTGAACAACCCGATAGGAGCTCGGGGATCATGGTCGACCTTTGATCCACCACCACATTTGAGAGATCAACTATGTCATGAAGAGATAAATAAGGGAAAATCCATGGAGTTTGAGGCTGAATCCTCCCATCCAAAGGTAGCTCATGCATGGGAACCATGCAAATGCATCCACCAAGCCTTGGTGTCACCAAAATATGTGGTTAGCTCCACGAGAATTGCAGAACAAACATAATACACGAGGAAACATGCCCTGATCGACAATTTTTTAGGATTATGGCCATCCAAGAAGGATCTAATGAAATGGATCAGGAACTAGTGGAAACCTAAGGGACATTTTAATCTACAACTAGGCTCAAAGGGTTTCTTCACAACCATCTTTCACAATCTGGAGAACAAGGATAGAATCTTCGAGGGAGGTCCATATTTCTTCAACTCAGGAGGCTTGTACCTCTGATACTGGACAGAGTGCTTGATCCCAGAGACAAATGATTTCTTATATGCCCCAGTATGGATTTGACTATACTCTCTCCCGCAAGAATTTTGGATTGGTGAGATTCTTGTTGGAATAAGCAACACTCTGGGTATCTATGTTAAAGACGATGAAGCCACTCACCAAAGAGGATATACTTCCTATGCATGGATCTCTGTCTACATGAATATCTCCAAGTCTCTACCCAACTCGATAACCCTAGAATTCCAAGATTAGTAATGGGATCAAACTATTGATTACAAGCACACTCCTTTTAGATGTCGAAAATGTCATGAACATGGCCATATGTTCAAGAACTGTCCCCTTAATTCCCGCTACAAAGATGCAACGAATTCCCTAGATAAATCCAAAGATGTTTTTACTCAAGTTCCAGAAAAGAAGAGACCTACCTAGAAGAAATTTTCCCCTGGATCTTCAAAACTGCTAGCCACTAGTAACTCTTTTGGCATCCTAAGCCATATTATGGATTCCCAAGTGGTAGAAGAACTACATGACTATGCCAATAATGAAAACTCTTGTGGGAAGGAAAAATAAATCCTAGAGCCCGTCTTAGAAAAAATCTACCACAACTCTTCCCTAATCCCACATAATAAAGACCAACTTATAGAGGATGGCGAGGACACATAAATGATGTTGGACGACAAGGAATTAACGGATATTGATTTGGAAAAGCTTGAGGAGGTATATCACAATCAAGAACTACAATCCATTCCTCTGGAGCAGTTGGACAAAGTACATAAAGTATATCTGAACTCTAGTGCGGGAGCGACCTCCAGGTCAGGAGGAAATCTAGGAATTCACCAGGATTCGGGGAAGGAGATATGTAAATCATCCAAGGAAAGAAAAGGAAGGGGAATACAATCCACACAACAATTTATTCATGAGGTGGGTTCTTTTATGATTAATTATGGTCAGATTTAGAAGCTCATAGAGGGATTCTTTCTCCTCCCCCCCCTCCTCCATCTTCCTCATGAAGATTATTTCATGGAATGTTATAGGCCTAAATGGTAGAACCAAGAAGAAGGTTCTCTGAAACAACTTAATGGCTGAAAATCCAGATATATTGATCCTTAAGGAGACAATGTGTACCCAAGAAATAGTAGAAATCATTCTTTCCAGATGTTGGCGGTAGATTCACTTTGTTTACAATGAATCCAGAGGAGCGGTGGGTGGTATTGCAATCCTATGGAATCCATCTATGATCATAATGGACATTTTTTTCTCAACTAGGTGGGTCATCATAGCGCACTACATAGCTATTGGATCAAATAAGGAGGGAGTAATCACAAATGCATATGGGCCACAACAGATGCAGGAGAAGGAATCCTTCCTCAAAAGTCTACGCGACCTTAATGAGATTATAGTAAACATACGTCAGATTCTAGGGGGTGACTTTAATCTGATCCTCTCTCTTGATGAAAAATGTGGCAGAATTAGAAGGCTAGACAATGAAAGTAAAACCTTTCAATAGATCATTGATGGACTACACTTGGTGGATCTAAACACCATCAATGGTACTTACACTTGGTCAAATCGTCGCTCTGGATCACATCATGTGGCCTGCAAGCTAGACAGTTTCCTCATATTCGAATCCCTAATGCTTGAGGATCCCATATTGGAAGTGAGCGTCCTCCCACGCTCAGGATCTAACCAATGACCTATACAACTCTGGATGGATGTTTCATGTCCCCTGTGCAACAAACCATTTAGGTTCAATTTTTTTTTTCTCTCTAACCTTGATTTATGAAAATGCTCCCAAATGGTGGGATATGTCGATAGCAATGCATGGTACTTTGTTATATAAATTTTAGCAGAAGCTAAAAAAATTCAAGGAAAAAATCAAAGTCTGGAACAAAGACGTCTTCGACAATATATTCTAGGCCCCAAAAATACTAGAGCAACACATGGAAGATATATAGAGACAATTGATAGTCCAAGGTAACACATAATATCTTCAGGTGAAGGAATAGAGTTTAAAGAATCAACTTTAAGAAAGGCATGCGTAGGAGGAAATTCTTTGGCACCAAAAATACAGAGTTCAATGGATGAAGGAAGGGGAAAAAAATTCAAATTTTTTCATAAATCAATGATCCAAAGAAGGCACATAAACATAATTACAAGGCTGGAAAATGATCAAGGACACAACATAATAGATCATGTTGGAATGGAATAGGAACCAGTTAACTATTACAAGGATCTTTTAATTGAACCATGCCCTAATCGATCCAATTCCATCAACAACATAGCTCAACACATTCCTTCCCTAATTTCAGAAGAACAAAACGAAACCATGATCAGACCAATCTCCATTGAAGAAGTGGACCAAGTGATCAAGGATATGCCATTAGGGAAATCTCCAAGTCCAGATGGCTTTACAACGAACTTCTTTCACCATTGTTGGCCAATGATTTGTGAAGAAGTCTGGAAATTGGTTGAAGATTCATGCCTCTCTTGAGTAGTCCTACCATCCCTTAACACAACCTTCCTCTCTCTTATCCCCAAGGAGGAGGGCGCCACTCACCCCAAGAAGTTCAGGCCAATCTCTCTTTGCAATGTCATCTACAAGATTATAACTAAGGTAATGGATAACCATCTCAAACCCATTCTTCCTTTTACTATTTCCAAAGAACAATCAGGTTATGTTGAAGGTCTCAAAATTTTGGATAGCATTATCCTAGCACATGAGGTTATTCATTCCCTTAAATCCTTCCACACTCCTAGAATAATTATCAAGCTAGATCTTTCAAAAGCCTTTGAAAAACTCAATTGGTAATATATATGATTTCTTCTTGGAGCCTTTGGCTTTAGCAATGATTGGATAAATTGGGTCCTCAACCTCACCTCCTCTTCCTTCTTCTCCATCCTTGTGAATGTCGTCCCTTCAAAAAACTTTGCTCTGTCAAGAGGCATCAGGCAAGGGGATCCTCTCTCCCCCTTCCTCTTTGTCATAATGGTAGAGGGATTGAGCCATTATGTAACATCCTCTATTAATGATGGCTCTCTCCAAGGTTTACCTCTACATGGAATTCATCCCACGACTTCTCATAGTTAGTTTTTGGAAAATACCATGATGATGGGATCCCTAATACCTAGAGAAGCCCAAAAAATCAACAACATTCTGAGAGATTTTAGTGAAGCATAAGGCACTGCCATCAATAATGAGAAATCACAAATCTTCTTCTTTAATACACCCTTAGCCATCTGAAATCATATTACTTGCCTCCTTGGTTTTTCCAAGGGCCCCCTTCCATCCAAATGCCTGGGTGTTCCTCTAATTGAAAATAGCCTTCGTAATAACTCCTCAAAATCACACATCACCTCTCTGAACAAAAGGCTCAATTCTCGAACTTTTCGCTCCCTCAACCTGGCGGGGTGGCTTGTGATTATCAAATCAATACTTCATGCAATTTCTATCTATCTATTCTCGACCTTAACGACCCCTAATGCTATTCTAAAAATTATTCATAATATTCAAAGAAAATTCTTGTGGCATGGAAACAATGAAAGAAGGAAATGGACCCTAGTAGGATGAGACAACCTTTGCAAACCAAATCTTGTCGGAGGCCTTGGCTTACAAGATCCATTAATGCTCAATGAAATGATGGGAGAAAAAACTTGGTGGAGGTGGTTGAAACACCCAGAGGACATATGGGCTCATTTCTGGTGCCAAAAATACACATCGAAGACTAAGGAAGCTAATCTAATAAGATGGAATGACCAAATCAATGGGTCCTCAATCTGGAATGCAGCTTGGAAAAATTGATGTCTGGTCCAAGGGCACACTTTTTGGGAACTCCATAGTGGCCAAAATGCTCTCTTTTGGTCAGATTCTCGGCAACAAATGCCATCACTCTTGTAAAAGGATTAAATGCAAAATATCCAAACCCTCATGCCGCATAATGAACAAATATGAGTAGAAAATCTCTGGATAGAACCGGTAGGCTCAAAAAATTGGTGAGAATAGAAGATCAATCATGAGGACCTTCACCTCCCTGAATAATGTGACTTGCACCCATGACAAGATGAAGCAGCTCTCCAAAAGGATTGCATACGACATGGACCTGATATTCTATGATGGGGACACTCCTCGAAAGGAATGTTCTCTGTCAAAGAAGATTATGCCATCAAATCTAAATTCCATCTTCTACCCAGATATCGGATATGGAGCATCATTTGGAAGTCAAACCTATGGCCGAAATTCAACATCTTCCTTTGGTTGCTAGTTCTCAATCAAACTCTCACTTGGGATAACCTGAGAAAAAGGGGCTTCACAGGCCCCTCAATTTTTCCACTATGCTCCCAGCATGAAGAAACTACAAATAATTTACTCAATCACAACTCCTATAGTTCGATAATCTAGGATTAAGTGGCTCAAGCTATGAGGAAAACATATAGAAATCAAGGCAACATATCAGCTATCATTGAACGTTGGAGACCCACATCCTTCAGAAACTATGCCTTGAACAAAATCTGGCAACTGCTACCAGGTTTTATGATTTGGAAAATTTGGTAAGAGTGCAACAAAAGGATATTCCACTCCAGACACTCTATCGAGTATCTATGGTCAAAGATTACAACTAATATTCAAGAAACTATCAAATCCCAACAATGGTCTCCAAAAGACCTGGAATGTGATCCACAGGAGCAAAAAATTCTCTCCTACTAGAAGATTAATCTCAATAAGCTCATTGCCTCCATCCTCTCCTGCTCCCCCCTTCATCTAGCCCAGTTTCATGGCAAATACCTCTCGTAGGGTTTCTTAAGATGAACTTTGATGGATCCTCCAAGGGGAACCCCAGACCTGCAAGCTATGGTGTAGTTTTCAGAGATGAAGTGGGAAATATTCTCAACATCATTGCAGGTAGCCTGGGTCATGATACCAACAATTCTATTGAGATTTGGTGTCTTCTCAAATGAATTCAAGAGGCCTCCTATCTAGGATATTGCAAGCTCATCGTGGAAGGGGATTCACATATTATCATCAATATGTTTTCAAATATTTTGCATGGCTCTAAGCCTGCGAAGATGTCACCTAGCTAGAGATTAATAATCCATCTCAAACTTCTTCAATCCCTATTGTTGTCTCACCAGGTCTATGTCCCCTCTCATGTCCGACGGGAGGAAAATAATATTGTAGATAAACTGGCCAATGTTGGGGTTGATAGTCTTGAGAGGGACATCCTTTTTAACAATGACCAAACCCAATCTTCTCCCCTACTTCAATAATGTATTGAGATTGATCTGATGGAATGATTTCCCTTGGATGGGGTGTCACATGTACATTTATGTTGAAATGTCAGTGACATCAGCTAGGAGCCGCCTGGTACTTCACATACCTTCCAAGCCTAGTGGCCCTCATGGCTCATTACTCCTTAGCGATACATTCTTGGAGGTTCTTAGTGGGTATTGTTATCCCCTATCCTAGGGATAACTAAGGAGATTATGTCTTGAGGCCCACAGGTCCTATACATGGAGTACCAAGAGCTATATTGACTTGACCTGGCCCTGGAGGGCCCATCCTTCTTCTTCAGTGCCTCCATCTTGTCAGCAACAACAACATCCATCCCATCAGCCTGGTCCTTCAACAATAGTGGGTCTTGCTCCATGAGGTAATGAGTTTGGGTATCATGGTATGTGTCACTCTGATTCTCAAAACATTTGAATATGTACATTTGATTTTTTTTACTTCTGACATGTGCTTGGACCTTATGCCTTTCCACTTGTCCACACCCGGGGGGAATGACAGGATGCCCTAACAAGTTGGTTCCCTTAGGATTTGAGTTGCCACTGGGTGGGTTCATGAAAGGTCATCATCCATCCCCACCATACTTATCACTTTTCATATTTTTCCCTGTCATCCATCCCCTACATTGGTTCGGGCATTGGGTTTGCCAAGCTAGCAAAGGGTTGTACCTTACCTTGTGGGAAGAAGGGGCTAAAGGCCAAGAGGGTAAAAGTAGCTAGAAAAAGATAAAATCAAAAAGAAAAAAACCTTCATATGCTTTGCCCAAGGATCCCCGAGAAAGAAATAAAAAGGCTTCACAACAAGAAACAGAGGGACCCATAAAATAATAAAATCAATACCTAGTTGGAGGATAGGGGGTCTCATCATGAGCCAACCTATTAGGTCCATGGGCATGTAGTGGTATGACACTACCATTTAGCTGGTCACCACACTAGGGCAGTGGCTCTTGGTAGCATAGCCAAGAGAAAGGGGGTCTCATCACGAGCCAACTCCGTGAAATGATTGTGGGTAACATTGTCACCACTGGTCACCATGCGAGGGCAGTGTCCCCTAACCAGTCTCTTGAAAGAAAAAGCAATAATATAAAAAGGTAAAAGTCATTGAATGGTCTTGGAAAAATTTGCATCCATTACAAGGTGCAACTAATCCTCTTTAGAGGAAGCCACAGGTAAGCCATACATTTCCCTGTCATCACTACACCCATTGCTCAAACATCCCTAGGTCACCTTATCCACTTACATGACCTGGATTTTCCCTCACCTGGAAACATCCCATGTCCAATGAGAATTATCCCAGTAGGACCTCCTGACACCCTCTCCAAACCTGGCTTGTAGAATAACATAACGTCTTTGAGCACTTGTCTGGGAAAACGGGGTTTTATGCACATGTTTAGATAACTTGATTATTAGACGTGATTGACATTGCTATGATCCCTGTGACTTATGAGCCCATGGAGGGTGTACTTGTTGTTGTTGCAAAGCCACACCCGACGGATAGGTACACATGGGGAGATGATTAGTTCAAACCTCCATAGGGCTAAAATCCCACCAGATGGATGTTGAGACCCCAGACAGGGGTAGACACATGTCAACGACTTACATTAGAGAGAGAGGAGGAGGATGTTCCTACACTAGAGACAACCTAGCAGGCCTGGACCTAGGGGTGTCTTTCCCTCCTACTATGATGTTGTCCTTGGAAGGCCCATGATGTCACCTCTGTGACCCTTGATGTCACCCAACGTTTGATGGACACTTTGGAGGTAGTTGTGTTCCAAGTGGCATGTGTGGCTTGATCCAGAGGCCTCACGTTTTTCTCCTGGAGGTCAATGTTTCACTAGAGAGGCTTAACATCACCCTAAAGGGGCATGACATCACCTTTTCTGCTTGATTTAGGGTTTAATTTGTCATTTTTATGTAAAAATTGGATATTACATGTAAATTGGCCATGTCGGCCTTTTTGACCTAATTTGTAAATTAAAGGTCATTTGTATTGTATAAATAAGGGAAAATTCTCTCTTATTTTTTAGGATCTTTTACTCACACTTAGTGAGGTCTGAAATTTGCGCCCTACTTAGGGTTTATGGGCTGAAATTTGGTGAGCACTTCTTGAAGGAGGCTAGTTTTTGGTGTATTTTAGCATTTTTCTTGGTGGAAGTCTTCAACTAGGCCTATTGCTAGATGATTTTTGGTGAATGTAAGTAAATTTTCTGCAATTATTCTTCATTTTAATGGTTATGGTGTATTTATCTTGCATTTCTTCCAAGATTATGAAATTGCTATCTTAAAACCCTAGGAGGCTAAAGCACATGTTATTGTTCTCGCCTTAACAACTTTTCACCTACTATATTGTGTTATAAACCCTATTTTCTTGAGGCTTTGTGTTAAGGGCCTTGCCATTCCAGCACCCTAGCTTCATTTTTTTCATCTAGCCATCATCTACTTCATCCTTGAGCTAAATAAGGAGGAAAACTGCTAGGGCCTAGGGTTACCTACTTCCTAGTAGCCCTTTCCCCCCTAGGGTTTTAGTGATTGAAGCCTTGGGTTACCAACACTTCAATCATTGACCTTCTTGTCTCTATCTCTCATATTATCATTTGTTCCTTCAAGATTTTCACTGCTAAAAGTGACTCCATTAACCCTAAAAGCACTGATCTAAGCCTTGCATTTGAGTGATTGATGAAAACAACTCTTAAAACGTTTACCTCAAGCTCTCTACTAACTTTTCCTAACCCTAGAGTAGAATAATCTAATAAACTACTTGATTTTGTTACAAAAGTAAGATACAACAATCTATTGCAGCATTAAAAGCACCTAAAAGAAATTATAAAATTGATTTATACACTATCTAATTAGCTTCTGACAAATGCTAGTACATTGCTATCATTGCATTATTATTTTGGTTCATTATGAAGCTTATTTAAGGAATTTGTTGTGAAGCTATTATCTTATAAACATTGTTGTTACAAATTTTTGTTTTCTTCATCATATATCAATTATTTCTTTTATTGATAAGTCCATGGTTTTATGAAGTACTAATATCAAATTGTACTTGCAAAAGATATCGTTTTCTTGTTGCTTTGTTCTAGGAAGGTACATCTAAGAACTTCATTACTTAATTGGTTAAACCTTAGGAATTTCTGATCAGTGTGACTTGTGAGAGGGGATACTTTTATAGACACTTTAACCTTTGCCTTCTTAAACCCCCAAGTCACCGGGGACGTCTCCCCTGGGCCATCAACCCTAAATATAAAGAGGTATCTTATTAAGGTGACAATGATAGGATAATCTCTTGTTACACCAATTTTCCTCCCTTAGCCTTTCCCTTTGGGACAAGTACAAATTGAACGATAACATTTTGGCGCCATTGTCGGGGAATACTGAGTCAATTCTCCTCAAAGATGACACTTTTCGATAAACCTTCCCTCAAAATCCTTTACTTTCCAAAGCTTACCTGGCGACTCCACTGAGGGTGATCCCCTCATCCCTTTGATAATTTCAAGAAAATTATTTGGCGACTTCACAAATGACTACCCTTAGTGGATGTCAATACACACTCTCTTCTACTCATGTACTTCATATTGTCCCTATAGACCCTCCTAAATGGTCTCACAAAGAACTCTTTGATCCTTTAGACTTAGCTAACACCCAAGGAGGATTACATGATCTCCCCAAAGGAGTTGATTCCTGGATACCTAGATTCTCGGGAGAAGTAGGATCCTATGGAAACTCACATTGGACTAATTTTTATGAGGGGTATGAATTTCACCAATCGGGAGAAGAACACCCTCACACCTCTATGAGGCTATTTTCTAGCTCACTCACCGGAAGTGTTAGGGTCTGGATTAATGGCCTCCCTAATGGGAACATCAAAACTCTTGAAGATTTAGAATGAGTTGTCAAAAACAAATGGTGTAAAAAGGAAAGTATGGCTTCCTTCTACTCTCAATACCTCAAAGTTTGCAAAGGGACCAATGAAAACATTAGGGATTTCAATGATAGGTTCAATATTCTCATTAGAAACATCCAACCCAACTTTCACCCAAAGAGCACTATTATCCAACACTACCTAAACTCCTTAGAGGGAACCTTGTAGTTCACCCTCAAGGATCGATTACCCTCAAGCCTAGAAGAAGCACAAGAGGCTGCTTGCCAGATTGAAGAAAATATTAGGTTCAACAATTCCATCCACTAGATTAACCTCTTTAACGATAATTACATATGGGAATCAAATGATCAGAGCATGATAGAATTGAAGCATGACCTACCGGAGATCCTCGAGGTAGAATATAGTGCTTACCCTAGAAAATGGAGCACCAGTTTCACAAATATGGAAGATGATTCCTTATTCTCTTAACAAAATGAGCCTTTTGAGGATGTAGAACCTACTCAAGACATATTTAGAAACCCTGAGGTTGATGGTGTTGGATACTCACTGCCAAAAATTTATGAGGATGACAACTTTGAAGAAGAATCCCCTTTCGTCTACCAAGTAGGAAGCATGGGAACGAAATATGGGGAACCTGCTCCTTTTTATGTTACCCTCCAAGTCAATGATTCCCTCCTCCATAACTGTGTATTTGAACCAGATACTCCTAGTAATATTATAACCGAAAGGATCATGCACCAACTAGGTCTAAGCATATCACAACCAAATACACAAGGAGGCTTTACACGAGGCATTATTAAGGACCTGAGTGTTTCTTTCCATGATTGCCCTGATGTTCCTTTTACTATTGATGTGTTGGTAACAGATGCTTTAAGAAATTGGGGGATCATACTCTGTAAGGACCTTATAGAAAATTTGACCGGAAGTTTCCAAAACTAAGGGTCCGAAGCTATCATACATCACCCTGAAGGAGGATTATTTACCCTTCACAGGATGCCTTATTGAGACCCTTGATGAACCTGATGACCAACTCCTTTGTGTTAACAATGGCATCGATAATTGGTTCATCCAAGAGGCAAGTTCGGAAGATAAACCTACCAAGACACCTGAAGGAATGTGGACTTTAGAATTTGATGGAGCTCATTCAATTTCTGGCTCAGGGGTAGGTATTGTATTGACATCCCCATCCAAGGAGACCTTCTATTATTCCTATAGAATTGAATATCAATATACAAAAAATGTTTCCGAATACGAATCTTTGATCCTAGGTCTCAACTTGGAAATCGACAAAGGTGTCACTCACCTAAGAGTTATATGGGACTCAGACTTGATAGTATCACAAGTGTTGCTAGACTTTGCTGCTAAGAATGAGAGATTAAAAAGGTACCGTGAATTTGCAAGATCCATTGCAAAATCTTTTGAAATGGTGACAATCAAAGTAGTTCCCCGAGAACAAAAATATGTGGCAGATGCCTTGGCTGTTTCCGCTTCCACCTTACAACCTTGTGATGGTCCACTCCAAAATATGTGCAAAATGGAAGTCTTGTTTAGACCATCGATCCATGATAACCTGGAACATTAGAAAGTCTTTGAAGATGATGACCAGTTCATTAGATTCATGGAAAATAGTAGAGAATTCACCGATTCACAAGTAAACTTCCTAGTTGATTCCATGAACCTATATGTGGTTAACCTGCAAAATAACACTTTGCCAAAAGGATGTGTCCCTTTAGAGAAACTCTTTGACAGA
This sequence comes from Picea engelmannii, assembly GCA_009831015.1. NCBI lineage: Eukaryota > Viridiplantae > Streptophyta > Pinopsida > Pinales > Pinaceae > Picea > Picea engelmannii. The sequence goes on from ML794585.1 coordinate 178,381, forward strand.
CACGATGTTTTCAAAGGAAAGAAACCCAACAAACAAACAAATGAAGCCCTAGAGTTTAACATCGACACAGAGATGGATCCAAGAATGGTCAAAATAGGGAAATGAACTACTGAAAAGGAAATGATAGAAATACTAGACCTCATAAGAGAATTCAAGGATACCTTTTCCTGGAATTATGATGAACTAATTAAGGATTATAGGGGTGATTTTATCCAACATGCTATACCTTTGACAGAGGGAGCCAAACCTTTCTGACAAAATTTAAGACATATCAACTCAAAATTGAAAAACCAGATACAAAAGGAACTCCAAAAGATGGTCGATTCTGGTATCATATCTCCCATTAGATATTCGTCATGGATGCCAAATTTGGTAGTTGTCCAAAAGAAAAGCGGTGATATCCGCTTATGTCTAGATTTATGAAACCTTAATCAACTATCCTTGAAAGACAACTACCCCCTCCAAAATATGGAACATATATTACAGAGGGTTACCGGGGCAGGGATGATGTCCATGTTGGATGGGTTTTCTGGATACAACCAAGTCTTTCTCAAAAGAGAAGACCATCTTAAAACGACATTTACCACACCATGGGGAACATTTATGTACTTGGGAATGTTGTTTGGCCTTATGAATGTTGATGCTACCTTTCAGAGAGAAATGGACTTTTCCTTTAGGGATCTCATTCAGAAAAACATAGAAATTTACCAAGATGATATCACGGTCATATCAAAGGAGAGGAAAGACCACATATCACACCTTAGAATTATTTTTGAGAGATGTAGAAAGTATGGTATCTCCTTGAACCCTAAGAAGTCCGTCTTTGGGATAGATAAAGGGAAACTTTTGGGACACATAACCTCGAAAGGGGGAATTTATATAGACCCTAAAAGGGTCCAATCTATCAAAGATGTACGTCCCCCCAGCTAACAAGAAATCCCTACAATCCTTTTTCCGGAAAATAAATTTCATTCGAAGATTTGCCCCAAACTTTGTCAAAAGAATAAAATCCATGAGTGAATTACTGAAGAAGGATACAGTCTTCAAGTGGGATGATAAGGCCAATAAATCCTTTGAAGACATAAAATATGCTATCTCCCAAGCCTCGGTCTTGATTAGTCTTGACTATTCATGGGATTTCATAATATTCTCTTTTTCCTCCCAGGACACCATTGCAGGTGTCTTGTGGCAGAAAGACGCTGACGACCATGAAAACCCCATCGCCTTCATGAGAAAATTCCTTGGGGATTTAGAGATGAAGTATTTGATTACTGAGAAAAAATCTTACGCCTTAGTGAAATCCCTTAAGCACTTTAGAAACTACATGGGTTATAATAATATCAAGGATTATGTCCCTTACGCGACAACAAAGGATGTCTTATCGCAACAAGATTGTATGGGTACTAAGGGAAAGTGGGTCTCCATGATCCAAGAGTATGACTTGGAGATAAAACCCACCAAGATTATAAAGGTACAAGGCTTGGCCCAGATGCTGACTGAAAGCAGCCAAGAGGCTATACAAATGGGAGAAAGTGAACAAATAAATGTGGTAGTCAGTGAATTGGAACATGATGAATGGTATTTCGATATAATATACTACCTTAAGAATTTATCGTGCCCAAATCACCTAGTAGACTACAAAAGAAGGGATTTGAGACTTAAAGCTATGAAATATTGTTTAACTAAGAATGGCCTTGATTGGAAATACCTCGATGGAGTTCTCATTAGATGTGTGAACCAAGAAGAGGATGATAAAATATTGAAGTAATTACACTCCAGACATTGTGGTCGACATTTCGCAGCTCCTACCACTACACACAAGATCCTAAGAGCTGGATACTATTGGCCAACACTATTTGTTGATACTCATCGATATGTCCGATAATGTCAGCCTTGCCATTTCTTCACTGGTAAACCAAAAATCTCGACACAACCCTTGAAACCTGTGGTAGTAGAAGCTCCTTTTCAACAATGGGGGTTGGAATTTATTGGGGAATTTAAAGACAATTCAAGTAATGGTTACCGACGGATTTTGATAGCCACATAATATTTTACCAGGTGGGTTGAGTCTATTCCCACAAATAAGGCCATTGAGGAGGTGGTCATGAAATTTTTGGAGGAAAGAATCATAACAAGATTTGGGGTCCCATCTAATATTACCATAGACAATGCTAAAGCATTCAGTTCTTTTGCATTAGCAAAATTTTGTTTCAAGTATGGCATTGTTCTATCCCATTCCTCCAATTATTATCCCCAAGGGAATGGATTGGCAGAATCGAGCAATAAGAACCGTATGAACATCATCAAGAAGGTGGTGGGAGAGAACAAGAGGTGTTGGGATAGAAAAATTAAATGTGCCTTCTGGGTAGATCAAATAACAACAAAGACCTCAACAGGAAGGACCCCTTTTGAGCTAGTTAGTGTATGGGTTAAAAGCCAAACTTCTTGTGAATCTCCAAATCCCCATCCTCCGTTTTGCTCAGAAAAACACCACTAATGGAGAAGCAATCCAAGGGTGAATTGACCATGTAATAGAGTTGGATGAATCTAGAAGGACCGCCCTAATCCAGATGGAAAGAAACCAAGAAAAGATCAATGACATCTTCGATCACAAGAAAAAGGAGAGGGATTTCACTGAGGGTGATCTAGTATTATTATGGGATAAGAGAAGGGAGAAACATGGTATGCACAAGAAGTTGGATGGACTATGGACAGGTCCCTACAAGGTCACGAGTCCTGCAGGAACAAACTCTTTCCATCTAGGAACCATGGAAGGAGAAGATTTGAAGTTACCAGTGAACACTATACACATCAAGCATTGCCACCCTCCATCAACATGACAATTAAGTATAGGTAAGTAGGTAGGCATTTTCATTCATTGTACATACCATCTACATTTCATGCTAGAGTAGTTGTATTTCCATTTGTATATATTCTTATTTGCTTTCATTTTCTATATCATGTATGAGCCAAGGGTGATCTCACCACCCCAAATGATTACTAATGATTTTTGTTGAGATCGAGTAGGTCGTAGGCCATGCCAGATATGTTGAGGATCTCATGTGCTCTACAGTGAGCACATGTCCCAGAGTTGGATCCATATGTTATCCCCTAGCCTAGGGATAACTAAGGAGATCATGTCTCGAGGCCCATAGGTCCTAGACATGGAGTATCAAGAGCCATATTGACTTGAGCCTGGCCTTGGAGGGCCCATCCTTCTTATTTAGTGCCTCCATCTTGTCAACAACAACAACATCCATCCCATCGGCCTGGTCCTTCAACAAAAATGGGTCTTTCTCCATGACGTAATGAGTTTGAGTATCATGGTATGTGTCACTCTAATTCTCAAAACATTTGAATATGTTCATTTGATTCTTTTTACTTCTTACGTGTGCTTGGACCTTATGCATTTCCACTTGTCCACGCCTGGGGGGAATGATAGGATGCCCTAGAAAGTTGGTTCCCTTAGGATTTGAGTTGCCACTAGGTGGGTTCATGAAAGGTCATCATCCATCCCCACCATACTTATCACTTTTCATATTTTTCCCTCTCATACAACCCCTACATTGGTTTGGGCATTGGGTTTTCCAAGCTAACAAAGGGTTGTACCTTACCTTGCGGGAAGAAGGGGCTAAAGGCCCAGAGGGTAAAACTAGCTGGAAAAAGATAAAATCCAAAAGAAAAAAACCTTCATATGCTTCACCCAGGGATCCCTGAGAAAGAAATAAAAAGGCTTCTCAGAAAGAAACGAAGGGACCCATAAAATAATAAAATCAAGACCTAGTTGGGGGATAGGGGTCTCATCACGAGCCAACCTATTAGGTCCATGGGAATGCAACAGTATGACACTATCATTCAACTGGTCACCACGCTAGGGTAGTGGCTCTTGGTGGCATAGATAAGAGAAAGGGGGTCTCATCACGAGCCAACCTTGTCATCTCCGTGAAATTCTTGTGGGTAACATTGTCACCACTGGTCACCATGTCAAGGAAGTGTCCCCTAACTAGTCTCTTGAAAGAAAAATCAATAAGATAAAAATGTAAAAGGCATTGAATGGGATTGGAAACATATACATCCATAAAAAAAATTAGCTCACCCTCTTTAGAGGGACCCATAGGTAAGCCATACATTTTCTTGTCATCACTACACCCATTGCTCAAACATCCCTACACTACCTCATCCACTTACATGACCTGCATTTTCCCTCACCTAGAAACATCCCACGTCTAATGAGAATTATCCCAATAAGACCTCCTGACACCCTCTCCAAACCTAGCGTGTAGAATATCATAACGTCTTTTAGGACTTGTCTGGGAAAAGGGGGTTTTATGCACATGTTTAAATAACTTGATTATTAGACGTGATTGGCATTGTTATGATCCCTGTGATTTATGAGCCCATGGAGGGTGTACTTGTTGTTGTTGCAGGGCTACACCCGAAGGACAGGTACACATGGGGAGATGATTAGTTCGGACCTCCATAGGGTTAAAATCCCACCAGATGGATGTTGAGACCCTAGACCTCTGACATCACCCAACGTTTGATGGACACTTTGGAGGCAATTGTGTGCCAAGTGGCACATGTGGCTTGATCTAGAGGCCTTGGGAGGCCTAACTTTTTTCTCTTGGAGGCCAACGTTTCACTAGAGAGGTCTTGCGTCACCCTAAAGGGGCATGACGTCACTTTTTTTTCTTGATTTAGGGTTTAATTTGTCATTTTTATGTAAAAACTAGATATTACATGTAAACTGGCCATGTCAGCCTTTTTTACCTAATTTGCAAATTAAAGGTCATTTGTATTGTATAAATAAGGGGAAAATCTCTCTTATTTTTCAGGATATTTCACTCACACTTAGTGAGGTCTGAAATTTGCGCCCTACTTAGTGTTTATTAACTGAAATTTGGGTGCACACTTCTTGAAGGAGGCTAGTTTTTGATGTATTTTAGCATTTTTCTTGGTGGAAGTCTTCAACTAGGCCTATTGCTAGATGATTCTTGGTGAATGTAAGTAAATTTTCTGCAATTATTCTTCATTTGAATGGTTATGGTGTATTTATCTTGCATTTCTTCCAAGATTATG
>ML794586.1:0-18788 GCA_009831015.1 Picea engelmannii
CCAACCACTATCAATTTTTTTTACAACATTTCATGGTTTACATCAAAATCATCTCCCTTCAAGATCGTTATCGAACACAAACCATTCAAAGTTACAAGGATTTCTCCCTATGTGCAAAGTAGTAAATGCAAGGTAAACGTTGGAATTTGTATGACATGAAAAGTTGCATTCAAAGAAAAACTAGAACTTCAACATCTCATCTAGAAGCCAATCTTCGTGAAAAGAATATTCAAAACACGAAACAAAATGCAAGTTGGAAATGAAATGTAAACAACTATCCTACAAAAGTGAAAGTAAAATGAACTAAAAAAAGGAAAACTAGCCTATGAAAACAAGAAAGAACAATTAAATTGAAAGTCATATATTCTACGAGAGAAAGAGAACAAAAGGAAAGAAAACCTAATCTAAATTCTACTCCAATCATTGGTAGGCACCTATCACATGAAATTGTAATACCAATGTAACCATCAAAGCGTATACGCTTAAAATGTGTTTCAATGAGATGTGGGTCGATGCACTTGACATGGGATGGGACACAAATTTTGGAGCAATTAGAAATAATTCATGTATATTCAAATATTTGAGCACATAAAGCTTTTCATTTGATTTCGATGTTTGGTTGAAGAATGATTGAAACCATGAAGCAAATGCATCAACCATATTGTCTACAACCTTTTTTTTGACTGGTTTTTTTTTTTTATCTTAAATGTTACGAATGTGTCATAATTTGGCACGATATCACTTCTATTGGAAATGGTGAACTCCTTCACTTCATTTCATTTCTACTTCCATTTCTCACTCATAATGTGTGTTGTCTGTGAAATTATTGACTTTAAAAAATGTTATATGGACATCCTTAATAATATGATAAAATTTAGTGTATTAATGCTCTAGCTCCTTCAAGAGTCTTAACCTCTTGATCACTTGAACTAGAATCTTTGGCATTGTCTCTGAGTTTAAATCTACAAAGAGTAAATCTTTAAAAATAAGAAGTGCATCTTCTTCATTCAACAACTCATTGGAATGCATGTTATAGTATTTTTTTTTCATTGAAGAACTATAACTCAAATGTCAAGTTCATCATAAGACGTTCTCTACATATAGTCTTGTCTATTAGAGAAGTGTTATTATGAAATTCATTAACAAAGTTTGTAATGATTTTTCTTTCTATCATTGAATGAGTTTATGGGTTTCATTTATGAGACATAAATCTTTTCTTATGCACAACTTTTTGTTCATTAATTTTGTCTTGTAAGAGCATATATCTGTAACAAATATCCTTAAACTAGGTTTTAAACTATATTTGATTCCAATGAATTATTACTTTTGTCATGTACTATGCTATTAGGTCCAAAAAACATCAACAAAGTCGAGAGATATTTATTCAAATCCTTTTTAAGGATTCGAGCTTCTTCATAGGTTTCATGCAGGTTTATTATTCACTTCTGTGAAATAAAAACAATGATAGTTTTTTAAAGGCACATATACAAATCACAAACTATTCAAGTCATAGGTATATGTTTCTCATGAAATTAATAATACATTTGTCAAAACCTTGTACTGAAATCTTGAATGGATTTAGTATCTTCCACATGCGTTGCACAAAATTCCTACAACATTTCAACCACACAATACAAATCACCATAAGAATTTCCAAAAACTTATTGAGATGAGGCCAATTTCAAATCATGCAAATGGGTAGGACATTGCAACAATCCCACGTTTTTCCTATAAAGGAGAATGGAAACAACCAACATACAACATCTTCATGAATAATGTTAAGCAATGCAATTTATATTCATAATTTATGATATGCTCAAAAGCATTCGTGCTTCCTTCACCATTAAATTTTGGCAAGAGATCTATTGCCTTTTTCGAAAGGTTGTGCAAAGGCATGTGCAAGCCCAATGTAATGTTGGTTTCCCAAGTAGGTATTTTGGATAGAGTCACATGTAGAAAATACAAAAGCAAAAAGAAAATCTACATAGGGTGGCTTTCCATTTTCCCTCCTACTACCAAAATGTTTACATGTGTAAATGTTCCTTATGAAATTCATAGGTTCACAAGAGAAAGGGCCCAATTAGTGATCCAGATTGGATCATTATATTATTTTTCATCTATCTCAATGTTTTATGCGTAAAAAATTGGAGGAAACAACTTGCAGAGCCATTTTAGCGACTGGTCCCAATTTGGAAATTTGGTTTCAAAAAATCGTTTGAAATATTCCAAAGCCATTTTCAGGCATCAAACGACATTGTTTATGGTCCAAGGCATATTATTGACAAAGAGGTTGTATTATACACACCAATGCCTTTCCAATGGTGCATGGATCACCTCAATTGGAGTTCGTATGCGAAAGTTATGCCTCTCGCAAGTTGACCTACCATATTGATCACCATGGTGCGAGTGGATGCCATGTCAGCCCCCATTACTTAAACATATGGGGATAGCCACGTTGTGTATGTTATAGATAATTATATAAGGTCCAAACCTAATCACTAATTGAGGGTCAAGGAAGGCAATACCTTAACCCTGGACAACTATCGGGCTATGTTAAATATCGGGTCGTTGGGAGGAGAAGGGGTTTCATTCTTCTGCATTGTATCTTGTTCCATAGTTGAGAAAAACATCTGAGAGTGGTATTCTGTGAGCATAATGGAGAAGGATATATTTTGTAGCATCCATACAAGCCACAGTGTCAAAGGAAAATCCATAGAGAGTGTATTTTTCTTTGTACTTGCATTCGAAGAAAAGAGAGCAGAGCAGCCTCGCCTTCTAGCCGGGTTTTATCCTGTATTAGGTTTCCTAGGTCATATCTTGGGTTTATTTGTGGATGGTGTGTGAGTATTTATTTATGTTCTCTATTTTCCACATTTCATCTATTTCATACAATTAAGTAGAAAAAACCAGTAATTAAAGAATCTGATATCTAAAAGAAACTAACCTTCACTTTAAAGATTTCAATAATTTTATTAAATCTGTTGTGACGAACTGTTAAGTGGAATATCCATGGAAGTTTACGAATCATATTGGTATAAGGGATATTTTTCTTGTGGTATTTGTGGAAAGTTGTAAGGATCCAAGAATTGGTTTAAGAATAAAGTTGCAGAACCTTATCCATGGTTGACGAGTTTGTTCATTACAACCCTTGAGATCTAGCAGTGGAGAGGTTTGTGAGGTTGGAAGATAAATTTGTTGACAATTCTCGCAACATGTCCCTCCTCATGGTGGCTCTGGCAAGCAAGATTGGACCATTGAGAGAATTTAGATGCTTGAACTTAGAGATCATATTAGATGGGAAATCGAGAGATAACAAAGACCCATAAAAAGAGTCATAGAAAGAACCCAAGAAAGAGCAGTCGAGTTCCAGTGCCATAAACCCTCCATGGTATTTATTCAATATGGAAGCAAAAGTGCACATAAAGCCATACCAAGGTGAGATCGATGCATTAAAATTGAATCATTGGTTGCAACAACTAGAAGTTTATTTTAGTGTTCACCATATAGATGAAAAACAAAAGATATCATCTGCTAGATTGAAGTTAGAGGGCCATTCTTTAACCTGGTGGGAAAGCCATACAAAAACACTTAGGTTGGAGGGTGATCCACCAGTAACTAAGTGGGAGGATTTCAAAACCCTCATTATGCCCTAGTTATATCCTATTGGGTATGTACAGGACCAATGGATCTGTTGGCAATACTTTAGGCAAAGACAAGGGTAGAGTGTACAGGAGTACACCACTAAGTTTAGAAAGATGGCCATCACATCGAGTATCTCTCCCAAGAACCCAAATGCGCTCCTCAAGTATCTGGGGGGTTTGCATAATCATCTGCAAAATCAAGTGATGTTTTTCAATCCAAGGACAGTGGATGAGGCATGTGTACAGGCACAATATCTAGAAAACATAGGCCACAAGAAAGTGCAGCCAAGTGGTTCCAAGCAGAAAGAGCACTAGGAAGCTTCCAAGGAAGGGAAGAAGAAGTGGAAAGGGGAAAAATATAATAAGACAACAACCATTGCACATCAGTGAAATGATCCTAACAACCATTGTAGTATTGATGATCACACAGAGGAAAAGTGTTGGAAACTACATCCAAAATTGAACCCAAAGAACCGCAAGAAGGAAGCAAAGAAAAATAATCTTATAGCCACAAATTAGAGCAATCAAGTTGAAATAAACTCCGATGTGGATGAGAATATTGTCTGCACATCAACCCATAAGGATTTGAATTTGAGTAGCCTCCCTCACTAGGAAGAGAAGGAGATGACCAAAGTCTTCCATATCAAGATTCAGAACAAGAAGAACAAGCTAGATGCTCTATTTGACTCCAGTTCACAAGATAATCTCATAGCAGCAAATCTAGTCAGCAAGCTTGGATTGGAAGTTCACAATCATCGTAGCCCATATCCATTGGGATGGGTAAACAAGGATGCAAAGATCAAGGTAACGAAACAATGAAAGATTAAATTTGTGGTAAATGGTGACTTTATTGATAAAGTGGAATTGGACGCAGTACCCCTTGACATATGTGGAGTAGTGTTTAGAAGCCCCTACATGTATATGAGGAATGCAATATTCATGCGGAGAGCCAACTATTACCCATTGATCAAGGATGGGAAGTCTTACATCATCAACACACATAAAGGCAAGTCAAATATCTTACTAGTAAGTTCTAACTAAGCCAAGAAGTTAATCAATTCCATTAAGAAATATGTTTTACTTTTCTTAAGAGAAAATCAGTTCGAGGGTGAGTCGATAAGATCAAAGGCATCCCTAGAGGGGTGTACTATAGATTAGAAACAACAATTGGAGGAGTTTCTACAAGTATGCATAGGATTGTTCCAAGATCTTAAAGGGCTACCATCGAGGAGAGATGTGGAGCACAAAATACAATTATTGCCAGACTCCCCATTGTCAAATATTGGGCTATATAAACAGTTTGTTCTAGAAGAAAATGAAATGAAGAACCAGTTGTAGTAGTTGTTGGAGCAGGGCGTGATTCAACCAAGCACCTCACCTTGTGGGTCACCTATCATAATTGTACCAAAGAAGGATGGGACTCGGTGAATGTGTATCAACTACAAAGCATTGAACAATATTACACCAAAAGATCGGTACCATGTACCTAGTATTGATGATCTGTTAGATCGGTTGCATCAAGCAAAATATTTCTCCAAGTTGGATCTCAAATTGGGATACCACCAGGTATGCATCAAGGAAGAATACACTTAGAAGATTGCCTTCAAGACAAGGCAAGGTTTGTGTGAATGGTTGGTCATGCAATTTGGTTTATGCAATGCATCAACTGTATTTATGAGATTGATGAATGTTGTATTATGCCCATATCTAGATTCATGTGTCATGGTCTATTTGGATGATATATCGAATTATAGTGCTACCTAGGAGGAGCACATATCACATCTCATGCAATTATTAGAGACTCTAAATAATCACCAACTGCTGGCTAACCTCAAGAAATGTGAGTTTGCTCAACAATTGTTGGTGTATTTGGGATATGTGATTGGTGGAGGGGAGCTCAAGATAGATCCCACGAATATGGAGGCCATCATGAAATGCCTAGTTCCTACAAATATCACTGAAGTTAGGATCTTTTCTGGGGCATCACAGTACTTGCAGAAGTTCATAGCTTAATTTTTAGTAGTATTTGCACCACTCCACACCACAATAGAGAGTGGTAAGAGTTTCCAGCAGGGGGAGAATTAGTAGAAGACTTTTGATTAGTTGAAAATAAATATCAATCAAGCACCAATTCTCGCATTACCAAACTTTCAAAATCCTTTCAAAGTGGAGACAAATGCAAGTTGGTATGCCATGGGAGTAGTTTTGATGCAAGGAGGAAGGCCTATATGATATCATTCTGAAATATTTCATGGGGTAGTTCTTAACTACCCTACCTGTGACAGGGAACTTTATGCCCTAGTTCAAGCTATCAAGAAGTGGAAGCACTATCTGATGGGAAAATAAACCATCATCCACACGAATCACTAGTTGCTACATTATTTTCAAGCCCAAAGTTAGCTACAACAAACTAGACATTACAAGTGGATGGGGTTTTTACAACAATTTCATCTAGTCATCAAGTATAAGAAGGGAAACACAAACAAGTTGGAAGACATGCTTTCAAGGCCACCCACATCCAAGATTACAACTTTGGGAACTTAGATGCACATGGATCCTTTTATGTATGATGCATATAGAGAGGCACACATAGAAGACGAGGACTTCGAGGAGATTTTTCAACAGCTACAGGGTCAAACTCATATAGAAGAATGTGACAACAATGTTGATTATCATTTCCATAATGAGTTACTTTACAAGCTCAATAATATCTGTGTCCCTAAAGGTGAGTGATTACATCTTATTAGAGAGGCTCAAGCCTCCAAGGTTGCAAGACATTTTTGTGTGGGGAAGACAATTTCCAACTTATAGAGGTATGTGTACTAGCCTGGAATGCAAGAATATGTAGCACGATATATTAGGGGATGTATACTTTGTCGTACTAACAAGCCTAGTAACAAGAAGCAAGGTCTATACCATCCCTCACCTATACCCACTAGACCTTGAGAAAGAATTTCCATGGATTTTGTGGGAGGTTTACCAACAAATAGGAAGAAACATGATTATCTATTTGTAGTAGTTGACAGGTTCAACAAGATGTGCATTATCATGCCTTGTAGAAAGACCATCAAAGGACAAGAAGCAACAAACATGTTCTTTGAACAGGTCTGGGTGCACTTTGGGATACCAAGGAGCATCATCTTAGATAGGGACACTAGATTTCTCAGTACATTTTGGACTACATTGTGAGAGAAGATGTACACTAAGTTGAAGAGATCAACAACATTATATCCATGGACAGGTGGGCAGATAGAAGTAGTTAACGAGACTTTGGTGAAACTTCTGAGGGGTTACAACCAGAAGCATCCAAAGACATGGGATGAAAATATGACATACATAAAACACTCTTATAACAGTCGTGGTCCACACTTCTACTGGCAAGTCCCCATTTGAATCTTGTTTTTGGTATTTGTCATCGTCACCCTTGGATGTTATTTATGGACAACAAGGAGGAGTGAGGGAAGACACAATGGGAGAAGCATTAAAAGCATATAATTTTGTCTAAAATATTAGGCAGATCCATTTGCAAGTACAAGAGACATTGAAGAGGTCATAGCAAAGGTACAAGGCACGACTTGATCACCAAAAAACATAAAAATCATTCAAAGTGGGAGATATAGTTTGGTTGCAGTTGAACAAGGAAAGACTATGGGGTCTTGGTAAGAAGATAAAGGCTCTGTGGTATGACCCTTTCGAGATATTGGATAAGGTGGGAGATAACATCTACAAACTCATTCTACCCCCATACATGTGCATTTACTCAGAAGTCAATGTGGAGAATCTCAAACTCTACGATCCTTCCATGTTGGATCGGGAGGAGGAGCAGGTCCTACCTTCCATAGAGGACTTAGCACCATATGCTCAAGCAGAGTTGGAAGAGGACACAATTTTGCAGAAGTGGTCTAGAACTACAAGGCAAGGGTAGCATGACCTTTAGCACATTAGGTTGAAAGGACAATTTCCATGCAAAGCAAAGTGGTACTCCAGGGAGAAGGTAGAGGAAAAATTTCCTCACCTCATTCACTAAATATTTTGGGGACCAAAACCCTCCCTAAATAAGGAGGTATGATCCATATTGGATTATTATATTATTTGTTGTCTATATTGATGTTTTATGGGTGAAAAAATTGGAGGAATCAACTTGCAGATCCATTTTAGCGGTTGGTCCCAGTTTGGAAATTTGGGCCCAAAAAATCGTTTGAAATCTTCCAGAGCCATTTTGAGGCATCAAACAACACTTTTTTATGGTCCAAACCTTACGATAGACTAAGCAGCTATATTCTACACACCAATACCTTTCCAATGGTGCAAGAATCACCTCAATCAGAGTTTGTATGGGAAATGTATGCCTCCCGCAAGTTGACCTACCGTATTGATCATCATGGTGTGAGTGGATGCCATGTTAGCCCCCATTACTTAAACGTGTGGGGCTAGACACATATTGGATTTTGTAGAGCATTCTAGAAGTTCCAAACCTGATCACTAATTGAGATTTGAGGAAGTCAATACCCTAACCCTATATGACTATTAGGCTATGTTAAATACTTGGCTACTAGGAGGAGAAGGGGTTCCATTCTTTTGCATTGTATCTTGTTCTATAGCAGAGAAAAACATTTGAGTGTGGTATTATGTGAACATAACATAGGAAGAGAGATTATGCAGTAGCCATACAAGCCATAGCATCAAAGGCAACTCCACAAAGAGTGCCTCTTTCTTTGTACTTTCATTTGAAGAAAAGATAACAAAGTGGCCTCACCTTCTAGTTGGGTTTTCTCTCGTATTGGGTTTCCCAAGTCATATTTTGTGTTTATTTGTGGATGGTGTGTGAGAATTTATTTATGTTTCTATTTTTTGCATTTGATCCATTTCATACATTTAAGCAAAAAAAACCAGTAATTAAAGAATATGAGATCTAAAGGAAACTAACCTTCATAGTAAATATTTTAGTAATTTTATCAGATCTTTTGTGACTAATTTTCCAGTGGAATATCCACGACATTTTACAGATAAATTATACCTTCTTTCATTGAAATGGCGAACTCTCCAATTATGGCCTGACTATAATAATCTACATATGAAAATTAAATACAACTAATATGTAATGTAATAATTTATTATGGAATGTGACTAACTAATCTTGTCTAGGAGCAACAACATGAGTTGGTAATACAATTGATAATAGGGGGATAGTCCATTTTTTCTATTGGAAATGAACCAATGTTGAACCCTCCCAACTCCCTCCTAAAGTAAGAAGACTTAAGTGTCAACGACACTTCTTTGTCATAAAACTAACAACTTGAAATAAAACATATTAGGCATACATCATAAGAGAGAATAGCCTACTATCAAATGTAAATGAATGATTAGAGGTTCCAAGCAACCAAGAATAGTCTATGCACTTCCAAGAAGCTCCCCGTTCATATCGGTTGTTAGTAAGCATAAGATAAGTGAGAAATAAACATAGTAGCAAGAGAATAGTCTACGTAATACAATGTTCACACCCACAAGCACTGGGAGAGATGGGAGAGGAGGGAATAGTCCACAACCAAGCTTAGATTTGCAAGAGTGTTTTAACACAAGCTAAAAATGGCCTCTTTATTAACATATGAAGAAAGCTTACAATGCCAAAAACACGACCTCGTTGCTTGCATGTGATGGCTCTATGTATAAATTTGTTCATGCCCTTTTTCCTTCCAATTCTTCAACTCTTTGTTTACTCTAGACTCTTCAGATATTTTGGGATTTGAAGCCTTGGACAAATATATATTTATCCTCATGTTGATTATCCAAATATTTAATTTACATATTTCATTATTACAAATCTGGCTTGCTCACAGTGAAACTTGCAATTAAACAAATTATATGCTTTGTGTGCACAATTCAAGCATAATTGATATGATCTATGTAAAATAACTTCCACTTGCTTGCTTTTACAACCAAGTCACCCTTTTATTATGCTTGGGTTTGGTGTTTGCAAAGTTATCTCTCCCTTCTTATTTCACTTTTTCATTGCCTTATTCCATGCTAGGATATCAATTGGAGTTTTGTCTTCCTCCTTCATCATTTGGAGACTTTCACTCTAATAAGAACCCCATTATTCATTTTTTTCTCCCCTTCCATGATATCACTTGAATGGGAGCTGACACATCGTTGTGAAAATCACATAATGCATACCTCCTAGAATATTTAGGGCCTTCATTTCCTTTGTTGCATATTTTGGTATCTTAGTGCATGTATCATGAGTGTCAATTATATCTATTTTAGTAACACCTTGAGAAGCTCTTTAGAATTTCACTAGTATTCATTGTCGATTGTAATCCTTTCAATAACATTAAAACATAGAAATTCAATTAGATATACTGGATTGGTATGGCAATTATAATGTGTGACACTATTGATGTTGCAAGAGCAATCTCTTGTCCATACATTTCAATATTAATTTAGTAGCAACTTTAAGATTTTTCCAAAAAGTCTGCAACTTAGGCTAGGAAATCCATGATGTGCCCACCACTTAGGCCATGAATATGTATCTTTTTGTTGCCCCATTAATCAGTATTTTGGTTGGCCTCCCTACACCATGGCCAAGTTTTGTATTACTTTGACTGATAATGGGGTTAGTTTATGGGGTATCCTCCATGCTCTTACATAGAACATATTGCATTGTTGTTAGGAGTTTCAAAGAATGTAATCGCACAACATAATCATGAAGATATTGTAAACTATGTCCATGTATCTCCAATGGTGTATTTTCATTATGCAATGGTTGGTATTTAATCAACAAATGAAAATTTTTGTTCTTTTGTGAACAACCATGATTAGTATCCCATGCATGGCCAATAGAAGTCTGATGACCTCACAACGTGTACATAATACCACATGAGTTAGGGAACAACCAATAGGTCATGTGTTTTATCAATGCAAGTTATGAGAAGAGGTTTACCATCACTACCTACTTCAACACATAACTTGTTTAGGCTATGTATACCCCCATGATACAAAGAATTCAACACAACATATGAAATGATCAAATCAATTTCATTTTTAGCAAGAGAGTTTGATTTGTGTCAATCTTCTCCATATTCACCACCACTACAAAACAAGTTTGGACGGATATAATGACCATCAACTTTCATAGCTCCTTAATAACATCTCATCAGGCAACATCAACCTACATGGATTTCTAAGCAGGCTTGATTAATGGCATTCCCATAGGTGTAGTGGCATGCATTCTTGGAATAGAAGAAATGGGAGGAGTCATTGTAGAATTGGTACATTTATAGTATTGGCATGCAAATTTTGAGTCAACTTGTGAGTATTGTGTTCTTTTGGTGTCTATGCAAGTACATTCCTCTTCTTTTTGGTGAAGGTGACACATAGCCAACAAAACTTGTTATTCCACTAATTGCAACGCTTTTTGCTATTTTAGCATAACTCAAACTTGCAACATGTTTTCCATGGAATAGAGACATTCTTTCTCCACTGTCTTCATAGTTCTTACAATCCATGCAATTTCAATTTTTCTAAGCATATCATACTTGTATGGAAACATTCATAATAATTCCTCAACATCCATACTTATATGGGTCATAATACTAAATAATAGTAATATGTCTTCCTCTAACTTTAGAGGTGAGGGAGCTATAGATGATTTATCCTTGCTTTGATGTATTTCCAAAAAGAGCCTAAGCTCCACAACATAATGAATATTCCTTGTTCAAAGAGATCCCCACTAGTTGGCATTCCTCCTTTTGAGCTATCAATCGAAAATAACAATATATATTTTTAACCCTCGTATATGTATCCAAAGTATCTAGCAGTTGAGAGAAATAATGGAATTCACAATGAGCAACTTCTTCAATTGTGAGATAGGTGTCTTCTTTACATTTGTATATACATGAGCCTCTTTGCCTTCTTTTGGTTTCTACTCATTTTCCCATGGTTTTCTCTTGAATGTTTCCTTCAAGTGCTCTACAATGTTTTTAATTTCTATTTTGAAAAAAATATCTCATCCTTGTGATCGACCTTGATATAGACAATTATATGGGCACTTGAATTTTGTGCAAGCTCAACAATATCACTAAAACCTTGGTCGATACAATATCTCCTCATCTCCATCGTATTGTTCTTCCAAATTGTCTTCAAGTTTTCCTTAGTTACATCTTCATCGTTAAACTTATACCATTAACTAAATGGCATTGGCCTTACAAAAGGCATGATAGTGTCCTTTGTAACTCATCCATTGTGAACCAAAACATTGTAGTGAATAAAGGTTTCACGCACTTCTGTCTCTATCAGAGGAAATATACCATATGTTATCCTTATCCAAATCAAGTTTCAAAGGAAACTCGTATCCATTAGTGATGTTTAGTATCATGTTTAAATTGTTTCATAATAAGTTATAGCAATAGTATATTGTTAGCCAAATTGTTCTACTTATATTTATTCTCTTCTTAATTTTTTCAACTTGAAAATGTATGTCAAAAGAAGCATAAACATTCTTGTAGTTTTTGACATCAAGCTGCAAATGACAAAATTATTTTATGGGTGAATTTGTAATCCACAGTAATGCATTTATTGTAGTTCATAAGGTGGCCTTGGAACAACATTTGAATGGCCCTTACAACTACAATTATCTTCATTTGATTTTCTAAGTTCTTGCATTGTTTTCTATCCACGTCACGTTGCTCAATACATCATGTGTGGCCCAACCCAAAGACATGGTAAGGCCTCCCATGGATACATTGTAGTTGCAATGTTGAACATTATGACACCATATTTGTTGAAATATAGGATGTGAAAGAGCATTTACAATAACAAATTCAAACAACATGTTGCTCCCTTATCTTGAGGCCCACACAAGTCATGCCTATCCTAGAATCACATTTAGAGAAATATGCAAGCCTTTCCATGCTTACCACTAAATGCAATGTCTCATTTAGCATAAGACCATCTATAGGATCACAAGTTTGTTAAAGGAAAATGAATTGTGAAAAACCCCAATCATCACCCTTCTCCCAAAAATGGTATTTCGAGCCCTATTTTTTTTTTCTATTAAAAAAATGACCTTGTGTTTATTATGATCATACAGCCCAAAAAAAAGCTATAGCTTATAAAAGGATAGATGAAACACACTCTAATTATCCTCTCGGAAACATGGGAAAACCAAGTGGTGACCTTTCTCTTCATGCCTTGTTCCACGGCCGTGAGAAATCTATGCTTGCAATGAGAAACAATAAGCAATCTCGAGAGTTGTCGCACAACTAGAGAGGCCATGTACAATGCATTGTTGTCAATGATCATAACCACATGGAAGTATTGCTTGAAATTCCTTTCAACTTCATAAAATGATTTCAATATCATTACATGCTTTACATTCTAAACCACTTTTCCCATTCACTTGAATTTGGAACTCTTGCTTTCAAACTAGTAATATGTATTGTAGTCTCCATGATATAAGAAGATGGAAGGCACAATCCTTCATTGAATGTTGGCTTTCTCATACAGGTTACCACAATAAATATTTTCATTCCATTGTGTGTGTCTTTGCTAGTGTAGTATATTCCATATGTCGCAACAGTTAAGGAATCTAAATGGTGTGTTTTTATTTATGTTAAGGTGTTACAAATACAAAAATATATTCGCACAATCGATCATGGGATCACTATATTCATTTTAATTTTAGATTTGTTTTGGTGAGTCAACCATTGGAATATCCATGTTGATTCACATATCATATTGGTACTAGAGTGGGTTTATTTAGGAATTTGTTCATTTGAGCACAGTTAATGCTTACCCAACTCAAAAAATCCAAGTTGGAAGAGTTGTACCCTGATGATGATAAGATGTGCACAAGAAAGGTCAAGAAACAACTTTGATCCTCAAAATGGAAGAAGAGCACCAAGAAATACCCATAGAGGAAGGTAAAATAGGATTTATGAGGCTGGAATATCAAGAAGACAATATTTTGAGGAGCATAGTTGTACTCGTGGCCACTCTAGAGAAAAATATTAGCCCCTTTTTAGAGAAACTCGAGTCTCATAAGAAACCAAAATATCATTAAGAGACGATGAAAGAGAAGGAAGAAACAAATCTTGAAAAAGGTGAATCTAATAACCAATATTCTTAGCACCTACAAATAATCATGGAAGAAAAGATCAAATTAAGCCCTACAAAGGTGAGGCAGATGCACTTAAATTGAATCATCAGTTGGAACAATTAGAAGTTTATTTCAATGTGTATAATGTATTAACAGAGCAAATAGAAGCATTTTCTAGATCAAAGTTGGTGTTAGTACTGTATTTGTTCTTGCAAGTAAATAAAGGATGATTGAAGTTATAAGGCTGTGATTAGATGAGTTAGCAGTAGAAATTTTAGCTTCTTGAGCCTCTACGCAGCTCAGAGTCAAATTTTCCTAAGGAAAATTCAAGAAAACAACAGAAAATTCACACCCTTTCGTGCCTAAGGAAAGATTTAAGCCCCCATGCCCCTTATCGACATCAAAAAGGGGGCTTATCACGCCCCAAAATACTTAAGTGCCAATATCCCAGCGACTTATCATGAGACCGTGACATGAAAGCACATTTTGGGAGTTTTTCGGGCCTTGAGAGATCGACATCTCAAATCACGTCGTGCACTTGAATTTTAAATCAATGGTCGTCAGAGTTCCCTTGTGACCTAACTCTCAAGCACCCAAATGGGTGCACCTCGAACAAACAACCTAGATTTGATAGGCACCATTAGTCGTTCCCTCGAGAAGATCAATGGTCCAGATCTGCTCTCAAGTATTAAAGCCTCTCGACCAGGGTTCATGCCAACCCGCCAACGAGGCACTGCCAGAGCTAATAAGAAAACGGCACGTGGACATATGGAACCGAACAGACACACAAGTAAATTTATCAAAATTGGGTGACACGTGTCTCCTTGCCCTGCCACCTCAACGCCACCATGGACCAATGAAAATATACCATGTGCCTAGGGAGACGTCAACATGACCTTGTCAATTCCTTAGTTGATTGTCACTTTTGGTTGAGCATATATCGATGACTCTCCTAGCATCGGTGAAATATCAACAATGGAGATCAATATGTAGAACGTTTTCAGTGAGATGCAAAGTGAAACCCCCGACACAAATTTCACAGTGTCGACGATGCAGTCATCATCAACGAAATGGAGAGGAGATGACAACATGAAATGCCAATGAGGCATTATCATAACCAATCTAGATCTGCCATGTGGACATGTGAAACCCAACAAATTCACCCAAAAGCATATCAAGAATGGGCGACCTGTGTCAAACCCAAATGACACGTTGTATCACACCCGACCCCTAAAGTACCTTTTTAAGGGATGGGGCATCAAAATTTAGCTTTTCTCAATCATCTAGAATCCTATTCCCGAGATCTCCATCACCTTCTTCTCATCAAGATATTTCCAACGATTGTTACCATGCTCAAATCTGAGCTCTGGATTGGAAGTTATGCCCTTCCGAAGCTCTTCAAGCATCATTGGTCAAAGGCCATGTGGCACCCACATGGGTTCACGTCATTCATTCCATCCCACCTGGAATGAACTCGACCAAGGTTGTCATCCTTTAGTGATTACATGGCCACTGGAGGGGCGGTTACAAGGAATTTTCTCTGTGCCTTCGTGATTACCGGGCCTTCGGCCCTTCGTCCTTCTTGTCCATGTTTGAAACATTCCCGAAGTCCCCTAACACTCATGAATCTATGGTGGAGATCAATCCATCATTAAACACAACAGTTGAGATTCACCCTCATTCAACACATAGGTTTAAGGGATTTCAACGTTCGACGCTCTGGCACCAAACGCCATTTTCTCTACTCGCATATCCTTCGAAGTCCTGAAACCTCATAATCCTACCACGTGGATCCGACCTTTGGCCTTATCAGAGCATATGTTCTAACACCCTAAGCCTCCTAGAGTTTCGAACTCCCAGGGTCCCATTAGCCATTAGGTCAAGAAACTATGCACCAGGAGGTGACATGTGGCAAAATATGGAGATGAGACATGGCCCAATAAACGAGTAACACATGTCTATTTCCAATTGGCACATAAGGTCTGTGAAAATCATGAATTGGGATGACACATGGCACGCATAATATGGGTCCACATCACCCTAGGTGATGTCATAATGCCACGTCACTCTGGACTGACAGTCTTCGGGAACATCCTTCTTCTGCTACCAGTAGAATTGTCCGGAGCTCCAAATTCTCGAACTCCCTCAAGTCAACCTTCCAATATCCTCTAACCAATGGTTGAGATAATTCCATGTGGATCCTTAGATATATAGTCTTCGTCGCTTCGCGACTTCGACGTTCAGGGGTTTTGTTGTTTGGTTTCCTTTTTTACTCCCGAAGTGGTCAACACTGGACTGACCACAGTCTATGTCACATACCTACTATGGAAATTGAATTTTTCGTCGATTTCTCAACGAGTAGACCCCCAAAATGTCTACAGAGGTCTAGCGTAAGCTAGCTCTTCCCTTGTCTGTTCCCATAGGATCGCAGGTCACGACCACAGGTCGAACCAATACGGCATTTCTTTGCACTTCGCAACTCAGTGCTTACCAAAACATCGAGTCTTTCGACTCTGCAAACCCCGAAGCTCGAAACAACGAAACGTCGAACCCTGATAGGGCTAGCGAATGACAAGTTTCCTTCCAAAGGGAGATCGATGGCCGTAAGCCTCCCCTGATTCAACGGTATGGATTCTTCCAGGGTTTCGGTATTCGGGAGTTCAAAATGCAACGACTCCAAGATTCTTTGTCATTCAAATCCCTGAATTCCACTATGGAAATTTGTGTAAGAGATCGACGACTCTTAGGAGTGTGGATCCAATGGTACATGGGATCTCGGGACCTTTCTCTGAGCTCTGACCGCTCACCATGCGTCTCCTTTGATGGATGGTATGGATTCCTTCGGGACTTCTCTTTTCTATTACCAAGCACATCGGGATTTCAGGTATCGGGATTTTGCGATTTGCAAAGGCAAGGTTTCTTGCCCTTTGGTTTCCCGGATGTCGAAACGCCGAAACGTTGATCGGCAACCACATGTCCCTTCGATGGATGGCGGCGACCTTCAGCCAAGATCAACGGTCGTGATCTTTTTGGGATGATCAATGGTCACGATCAAATCCCGTCTTTCCTTAATCTCATTCACACCTCACGCTATTTTGGGGTTTCGGTGATCGGGATTTCGCGACTCGTGAAGACAAGGGTTCTTGCCCTTTTTGTTTCCCGGGTGCTGAAACGCCGAAGCGCTTACCAGCAGCCATGTGTTCTCTATAGATGGACGGTCCAGGTACTTCCATGGACCATGGGGTCTACGGTCCTGATTCCTTCATCTCTTGCAAGGGAAAAAGGGGTCATGGCATTAATGCTTGCGTCTCTTCCTCAAATCTAATGGTCATTACAGACCCTGGGATCCTTCGAAGGGATCATGTTCGTTAATCGAGACTTAAACATATGCTAACATTTTTGGGAGTTCACCAGTTGAAGTTTCAAGACTTATCAATCACGAGAGTCCGATCTCTTGTCAACGAGATTCCCGAACTCCCGATTTGCGAAACCCCATGGGCTCTTTCTTTCGGGATTCTCCCAAGATCCTGGATTACTGCCACGTATCCTCCCTCAGATGGACGGTCCTCGTTGTTTCACGATTTCACGACTTGCGACCCCCAGTGACGCAAATCCTTTGTCAACTCGAATCCCCGGTATCCTAAATACCAATGGACTCTTGATCTCTGCCACGTGTCCTTCACGGATGGATGGTCTAGATCTGTATCGGAACTTTCACCATGGAGTGTCCCAATCTCTTGTCATCAGGACTCCCGGAATCCCGAACTCTGAATCCCCGATACCGAATCCTCTCTCGGGACTTTCGCCCTTGTTCACGAGGGCTTAACCCTCATGCATCTCCTAACAGATCCAACGGCTGTCGGGTTTTCTAGCTAGGATCTGATGGCTCAGATCTGTCCCACATCGTGCACTCTCCCACTACTCTCTAGACGTGGAAAAACCAACGGTCCAGATACTCCCACAGACCTTGGGGATCTACGGTCCTGATTTCCTCACTACCCACGAAGATAAAAGAAAAGGGGTAAGGCATGTAACGCCCTTGTTTCTTCCGCCAATCTAACGGTCGTGAATGACCGCAGATCTTCCGACGGGATCTCGTCCATCGATCGATACTTATCCCTACGCTGCTACTTCGGGATTTCAAGAGGAACGTTCTTCCTCATACAGGGTTGCTAAGACTTGCGCATTCAAGTCCTTTTTCCAGGTTCTTGGTAAACTTTTCCAAGAAGGGTACCTCTGTGGAGAGATCTATTCCGAGGCATTCTTGGAGACAGATAAGGGGGAACAAATTCCCGAGAACGGTCTAGAAGTCTAACATGGTTCAACTTACGCATAATTAAATTTATCTATCAACATAATTCATGCGTGGTTTTTCTGTTACAAGCATACATCTACCCTTTCTTATCAAAACGCTGCACAGACAGTCTTATACTGCAATCATTCACAATTTCACAGTTTATGAGCATATATGTTAGCATATGAATTTCAAGATGCAAGATGCAAAACACTTATCAGAAATAACACCAGAAGTGAGTGCAACTGCTGACAGGGGTGCTCGTTTCCACCCAACCGTAGGCTCAGTTATTCCGATAGGATTTACAACTAGCCACCCTCGAGCTGAGACCATGATGTTGTGAGACTGTGTCTCTGTTTTCCAGTGACTGAGAATGAGGGTTACTCTCCCCCTTCTCTGCTATCACCCACTCTACGTATTTCCAGAGTTCTCTTCCTCCCCTCGCGTCTGCCCCCAATCGCTTCTCCCTCACGCCTTATCCTCTTGCGAGGTTGCGTGTGGCGTGATTTCCCTCGCACTGGTCAAGCCTGATGGCTCTATGGATGGGTGGTTCACCCCCCCATCCCTCATTAATTCCTGAGGAGCCATCTACCTACCAGCTTGCGAGACATTTAATTCGGGGCTAGCGAGCTGCTCTTGGTTCTCCGGGCCAGTGAAGTCCAAATACGGTATTGTTCTAGGTGGAAGTTAACGCCACCATTCTAGGTGCCTTCCACCACCTTTATCCAACCATCGTGGTCTCTTTTTCAGCATATCC
>ML794586.1:18838-43657 GCA_009831015.1 Picea engelmannii
TTCATTGACCTTTTCCACAAGGTCCATTCACATCACACATTCACATTTATGAGTTTGCCACAGTTCTTGGCCAGTCCAGTTATTTTTACAAACTGGGGGAAACAGGGTGTTACAGTCTAGATCCAACAGTCAAAAGAGAGGTCACTAAGTATCCTCGAATATATGATCCTCGTTGCTTCAGGACTTTGGATTTCGGGGATTCCAATCGTTTAACACCCTTTTTTCTCCCGAAGTGGTCATCGGACTGACCACGACATAGATTCAAAAGTCAGGGGAGATCCAAAATATCCTTATATATATGACTCATGTTACTTCGTGATCAAGAAGTGGATCAGGGTTTAACAAGGGAATGAATCCCACGATAATGGGTAAATGCCCGCCAACTGTCGGTCAACCGTCAAGTTACCTTTCTGACAGGTCACCTTTGACGCATTTAGGATGTTTCAATGTTCATTCACCCTTGAGCTCTGGACTACATGAGTCCCAAATAACTTAGCTCCTTTTTGGGTATGATCCAACGACCCAAATCTATCCTTCCAGCCAGATCAACGGTTGTTGTGGCTTTTTATGTACTTTACGGCTCTTCTTCCCTTCAACAAGGGATTTAAACCATGGTTTTCATAGGTTGTAGCCTTGGCCTGCATTATACAAGCATTATACCTTCTGAGCTTTCCAATACTTCGAAAGAAGTATGGGTTCACTTCTTATGCTTCTCTTGGAACTTAGAACGTATAGAGTTCTTAACCTCTACACAACTTGTATAGGCTATGTGCACCCTCACACTACCTCTCCTGAGCAACTGGAAGTATAGACATGTATACATGAAACTGTGTCTATGGTCAATAAAATCACAATTTATTTCCTTTGATTTGAGCCACTACAGGAGGCTCAAGCATTTACGTGTACAAACCATATAGTTCCTTACTTGTTTAAATACACAATCATGCAAGATAAAAACCAATCTAATCATCAAACAAGCATGCACATCCCTAAAATATTCACAAGATAATCAACCTTAATTTACAGTTCAATTTCATAGGGTATGATAATACTTATCTATTACAAGTTGCAGCCAGTCAACTGGTTGTGGGTGTTTTCCTCTCCACTCAACCATAGGCTGAGAGGCATTCACTCTTAGCACTCTAGCCACCCCCATTCCAAGCCATGATATCACTAGGGAAACTTCTGAAAATTTCTCAGAGAACCTCTCTCTGTCATAGCCTCTGTGAGGTTTATCAGGTGCTCTCCCAGCATCAAGCTCCTGACCTTCTTCTCAGGCCAGGTTTTCTGAGGTCTTTTTCCAAACTCAAGTACGGTATCAGAGAGGTTACTCTCCTCCACCTCTCTGGAAGCAATAGAAGTCTCTCTTCTTCCCGACTGACCTCAAGCCCTCCACGGGGTTTATCAAATGACTTCCCAGCTAGATTTCCTATGTGCAAGAGAGTCCCTTCATAGCTACATTGTCCCTCGACACCCTCTCCTTCCAACATTGGTTTCTTTCCATCCAACACCAAGTTCGCGACCCTCTTTTTCTCTAGTCTGGGTTTCGGGTCTTCTATGCTCTAGTTTAGAGCTCTTCCACAAGTTCTCTTATCTTTTTATTGCACGCGCTAGTGCATTCCTTTCAGTGATTCCCTTCCTGAAAGACTGAATTCCTCCTCTAGTTCTCTCCAGTAAACAGAAGAGCTTAATCCTTCATTCCTTCTTCTCAGATGGAGAGCCTCACACAGTCTTCCTCTTTCTGAATGGTATATTTTCTTCTCTTGCACAATCTCTCATTTTTCCCTAGGGAGGTTCTGGACCTGTCCTATTCCTTCTGTTAGAAGGAACTTGGGTCAATCTAGGACTGCGGGAAACTGCATTATGTGGTACTTCGGGCTGACAATTTTTTGTCTCCTTAGCCAGACCCTCCATGCTTCCATTCATTGGGGTAGTTGATTGTTCAACCACCAGTCCTTATTTCATTAACTGGTTTTTCCTTGGGATCAGGATGAGGCTTATTATTTCAACAAGGAGAATTTGGGTCATTTGACCTAATGAACCCTCTCTACAGTTTCCACACTCGTTCCTCTAGTGATATCATGGCCAATACTTCAAGGCTTCACCCCCATAGTCAGTTTTTTCGCAATCTAAACAATAATACATTTACATTGTTCACATGCCATAGCATGGTAATCATAAGTAATGATTAATTACAAGATGGGGGAAATAGGGATATTACAATCATGTCCCCCTTCAAAGGAACATTGTGCTCGGTGTTCTTTCTCACTAACACATGTCACGCCTTTGTCATTCAACTGCTTCAGAAATCTTGATCCTCTTTCTTGGTCAAGTCCTTTCCAAACCCTTGGCCTTCGTCACCTACCTTCAATAATTTTGGACAAGTAGCATATTAATCACAATTTCATGTGAAAACATCTTATTGTTGTGCAAAATTCAAAAGGAGAAATTTCATAATCTAGCACAATACTTATATGTGCATTTCATGGATTTGCATCCATATGGTTGTCTTGTTATCTTGGCTCACCATTTTTCCTTGACACACCCATTGTGTGCATGATCCCAATCAATGGTTTACAAGATTTATCAAAGTCTCCTCTTCCTTTCGGTCTCTCACCCTCAAGGCCTGAGCTTAGGCATCCCCTTCTTTGCTATACAGTCCCTCGGGTGATCCATCTCGCCTTGCCAAGGTTTTCTCGTACAAGAAGAGTTCTATAGACTTTATTGAGTCTTACATTCGAGGCTTCCCTTTGACTTGCTCTGCTAAGGCATCCCTCCGACTTTTGTTACAACAACACAACATATTCTAGGACGATCATGGCTTACCACAGGGTTCTCATGTCTCAATGGTATCATTTTTCATGCTTTCCATCTTTGACAGCCTTCATCTTTCCTCCATAGATATATCTTTTTGTCTCACCTGTATCACAAGTATACAAAAATTATGAGATATTATCCATAATTTCAAATTCATAATTTTCTTGCAAATCTGTCACCCACAGATTTCCAAATTCCACATTTATTTTTTAGATCTATTCCACACAGGAATCAGATTCACAAGTATGGGACTTTCCTTCTCATAGTAGTTTAGCTTAGCAGGAAATTGATTTTCCTTATGGGCTTACAATACGTCCATATTCAAGACCCTTTCTTCTTGCAATTTCAACATTCCTCAGCCAAACAAATTGTTAGTTCTCATGCACATTATATTTTCATCGCACACTTGCAGTTGCTCACAAAAAATTTCAGAACTGTGCATACTAACAATCAAATTCACTTGCTCAAAAAGGAAATACCATTCCTTGAAGGTTGGATCAATAGGCAATTGATCTTCCTTATGGGATTACAACACTGCCATATCTAAGACCCTTTTCTTCCTGCAATTTCAACATTCCTCAACCAAACAAATTGTTAATTTGCATGCACTTTATATTTTCAAAACTATGAATACTAACAGTCCAAGTCATTTTCATCTATTCAAGGGTACAAAGAAAAAGGAAATATCATTATTTACGTATGCATCCTTTCAACATACTAAATTTTCCAAATGCAACTCAAATATCAAATGACTTTAATCAATGTGCCAATATTCATGGCCACATTCATACCCAATGCACCCTTGCATTGGTTTCCAGTTTGCCACACTTTATGACAAGCACTTTGACAAGGTGTGTTGGATCTCAACCAACCTCTTCACCATATGGCTTATTCATTCTCGTTCATTATTGCAACATGATTGTGCTTCCTTCTACAGGTTGATCATGATCCCAAATCAACACATATGAAACTAAAAGTTTCTCTTGAATGCACCCAAGCATTCTTCCTTCATTAGTAATCAGGGTGCCATCACTCATGGCCACCCAAATTTTCTTTTCTTTAAAAACTACACAATTCAAGTGGAGTATTGGAAGGTGATCCCTCCTCAATGGAAAATCCATTGTCTACCCTCTTATGCAAACATGCATTTCCTTAATTCATCCCATGCAATGTGCTAACTATGAGCACCTTTATTCCCAATCTCCCTAGGTTCGTCATTGTACCCATGGTACACTCATGCATTTTCTTGCAAGGATTATAACTCATCCTTGACTGGCATAGACTTCCTCTCTATTATTCGGATTCTTCTTTTTTGAATCTTACCCTGCTTGGGTAGCAATGGCATACAATAGCCACTCAAAATTATTCACATATCAGTAAGAAATTAAATACTTTAGAGGGGATTCTTACCAAATCCCTCCATACCTTATGCCACACAGGCATGATAATTTTTATACATGTTCCAGCTGCTAGCACCTTTTTTTTTTTACCTCATTAGTAGTGCTCCAAGGGGATCCCAAAGTCCCTTCAACAATATTTTAACAACAACCTTCTCATAGTCATCCTCTGCTTGAGGTTATCCATCATTGGCAAATGTCTTTCTCAATAGATCCAATTTCTTTCTACACATGACATACATCACAAATATATTAGTCGTCATGTAAAATAAAAATGCTTGTATTATAGCATTCAAATAAATAAAACATTTTCAGATATTTCCTAGCATATATTTATGCACTTCATCACATTATCCTTAATGTTTTCATGAGTGAAACACAAATAGTTCTCAATTGTTTCTACAGTCATACAACCATCATCATTATGATGTCAAAACATTTACTTTCATTAGTAAATCAATATCTCATACCATAAAAATACAATAAACAACAAGGAAGGGGTCAAGGAACTCTTCCCTTGTCCAACTCCTTCTACACAGCCATGGACTTTCAGTCCATCTGAGTTATTTTCCAAGGCCTCGCTGCCTTTACTTATCACGGCTTAACCAAGCCTATTCATTCAAACTTACTAATTTATTTATTTTCCTTTTTCCAACTGTACTTGTTTCCACAACTGCTCTTTTAAGGCTTATAACTCTGTTAAACAATTTAGAGTTTTTTTGTTTTTGTTTTTTTTAAGGTGAGGAAAGTATTCCTCCTTTTCTCTTTCTTTTTTTATGCAATCTACTCCCTCCTGAGATATTCTTGCTCTTTTCCTTGAGCACCCTTGGTTAGGCTCACCCTAACCTATTGGATACATCAGCATGCTTCAATAGAAAACCTTTTTTTTTGTTCACACTGAATCATGAACCGATGCATTCTGCACATTACCATTCAGTTATCAGAATGGTCAACATTCATTTGTTAGTATTCCATTCATGCATGATGTTTTTAAATTTTAATCCAAGATATATATATATATATATATATATATATATATATATATATATATGCTTGCAGCCTACTGCTCAATTCTCAGCAGTCATTAAGCTTCTGATTATGTTCTCCTGGCAGTCTTCACACAGTTCCTCCATAGGGAACTCCTTCGACATGCAACTTGCTTATTTCATATCCATCACTATATTTGATGGCCTCAACCTTGATTTAGCTTCAGTTGTTTACCAAATATTCCATAAGGAATATAAACATGCATCTTTGTTATGCATCCAGATTATTTATCCACACATGTTCCTTGTTTTTTTAACTTACATCCATTATGAACTTGACCACATGCATAATCATAAGCCTATATGTATCTACCATAGGTATAATTTACAGCTCACATACATCTTTTCATTAAAATCATTTAACTTGTGATTGTTCACAATTATTCTCATGTGATCCTCAAAAGCATAATCATGTTGCCTTTTATCATGACAACAGAGCATCCTTTCTCATTTACTCTTTCATCTATTTATACCATCCTTTCCCGAGGGAATGTAACAAATTCCCCTTAATCTATCGTTCAAAACAAAACTTCCATGACTCTTCATAATGGAGTCAACCATGCATCCATGGTATTCATTTAATCTTGGCAAGTGCAATTATTGCCTTACATTTCACTCATTCAGGCAGTCACATCGTGCTTTTAGTATACATATACCCTTACATCATACATGTGCATCACTTGCACATTTAATATCATTCATATCTATTTGGTCTTAATATCAGTCTTCATATAGAGAAACCTCACAATGCATTAAATCCATGCACTCAAGCATATACAAACATAGCCAAACACTCATCATGCAAGCTCATTGTTTGCACCTTTTCCATGTTGTTCATACACATGGACATATCAGACTTCCAGATCCTCCTCCCAAGGATCTTGTTGCCATTCTTATTACAAGTCTCATAGAGATTCTCAACACTGATCTTCCCTCTCTTTTGAGAGCTTGCAGCCATTCACATGATATCCACATGGAAAGTTTAACAAACATAATCATAACTATGTCCCCCTTTCCATACGACAACAACTAGTAAGGAGACATTTTTTTTCCTCAACTACTATAAAGTTATTCAACAATTCAAAAATACCATCTGGGAAATTCCAACATTTCCCAAGGAAACAAGACAACTTATCAAGCTTCTTTTTCATGCCTCAAACCATTTTTTCTTAACATACGTTTTTATCAAGGGAATCATTTTCTAGATTCTCTCTCACTACTACTTGAGCATATCAAGCCATACCTTATATGGG
The DNA here is from genome assembly GCA_009831015.1 of Picea engelmannii. Taxonomy (NCBI): domain Eukaryota; kingdom Viridiplantae; phylum Streptophyta; class Pinopsida; order Pinales; family Pinaceae; genus Picea; species Picea engelmannii. The sequence continues at coordinate 25,352 of ML794586.1, forward strand.
TACCATCCACCTCTGGATGTCAACCTGACCCATTGGTCATCTAGAAGTGTCCCAACATTTCCTTTACCACATTTAGGATCAACATTTCATTAATCTATCTATTCAACAAAAACTAGGGACGGAGGTCACTCTCCTCTTCCCACAGGAATTCTGGCAGATTAGTTTTCTATCCACCAAGAAAGGGAGGATGTGGTGATTTCTCACTCAATCACTTAATATTTTTGTAGCTTTGTTTATCAACTTGATTATAAAAATGCTTCCCAACAATTCCTATACTCAGAAACAAAAAAAAATTCTCACTTCCCTTCGAAACCAGAGAGTTGCACATGCTCTCCCTTTCACACTCCCCTAGCACAACCATGAGATTTTGAACTTGCTCATGTCATTTCACTTCTTCCATGGGTTTCATTCTCAGTCCACGTGACTTCTTTTATTTTACAAACAGTGATTACCCCAGTAGGAATTTTTTCAGTTATGACATGTCAAGTATGTTGATCTCACCTACTTCCATAAGGCCTTTATACATGGAGGATTGTACTCCCAATGCCAAATCCTTCATTTAATCAACACTTTCAATTAACAAAGGCTTCATTAAGCCCACTTTTATCCAATTCCTACCACCTATTCAGTCCATTTTCCTTATGGACTTGAGTATTCCTTAAAACAGGTTTATGCCATTTGCATCTAAGTTTTAATATTAATGCCCCTCAACATAATCCCACTTTTGTAGGACTAACTATCATTTCCCAAAAGAAATGATAGGCTTCTTCGGCCACAGTCTTGCATTATTCAATCTCGTTGGGTAAAATCCCAACTCAATTTTGATCTGCATCTTCTCCTCAAGGAACTTATGCAGATAATTTCATATGACATTAATATTCTCAATAGGCTCATCTTAGCCTTGGTAAACTAGTCTTATGAATGTTCTCCAACCCATCCAGGCCTGTGTTTGAATCATGCTATGCTAGATAGGGTAGGGCAGGGTGCCCTCTCCCTAAAATTTTTCTAAGAAAGAAAAATCACTTGACTCTTTCGTGAGCCCAAGCATGCCAAGTGTTGTTGCCTGCTATGATACCACTATGTAACACACACAACCCCTAAAGTACCTTTTTAAGGGATGGGGCATCAAAATTTCACTTTTATCAATCATCTCAAATCCTCTTTCTGAGATCTCCATCACCTTATGCTCGTCAAGAGCTTTCCAATGATTGTTACCATGCTCAAATCCGAGCTCTGGATTGGAAGTTATGCCCTTTCGAAGCTCTTTAGGCATCATTAGTCAAAGGCCATGTGGCACCCATGTGAGTTCACCTCATTCGTACCATCCCACCTGGCACAAAATCGACCAAGGTTTTCATCCTTTAGCGATGACATGGCCACTGGAGGGGAGATTACATGGAATGTTCCCCGTGCCTTCGCGATTATCGGGCATTAGGCCCTTCATCCGTCCTGTTCATGTCTAAAACATTCTCGGAGTCCCGAAGTCCTGGAGTTCCCTAACACTCTTGCATCTATGGTGGATATCAATCCACTATTAAATCTAATGGTTGAGATTATCCCTCGTTCAATGCATAGTTTTAAGGGATTTCAACATTCAACGCTTCAGCGTTATGACACTGAACGCCCTTTTCTCTACTCGCATATCCTCTGGAGTCTGGAAACCCCAGAATCTTGCCACATGGCTCTGGCCTTCGGCCTTATTGGAGCATATGTTCTAACACCCTAAGCCTCCCAGAGTTCTGAACTCTCGGGGTCTCATTAGCCATTAGGTCAAGCAACTATGCACCGAGAGGTGACATGTGGCAAAATATGGAGATGACATGTGGCCTAATCAACGGGTAACACGTGTCAAGTTCCAATTGGCACATAAGGTTTGTGAAAAGCGTGAATTAGGATGACATGTGGCACGCATAATATGGATCCATTTCACCCTAAGTGATGTCAGCATGCCACATCACTCTGGACTGACAATCTCTAGGAACATCCTGCTTCTCCTACCAGCGGAATTGCCCAAAGCTCCGAAGCCCCAAACTCCCTCCAGTCGACCTTCCAATATCCTCTAACTAATGGTCTATATAGGTCCACGTGTATCCTTATATCTACGGCCTTCGTCGCTTCATGACTTCGACGTTCAAGGGTTTTGCTATTTAGTTTCCTTTTTTACTCCAGAAGTGGTCGACATTGCACTGACCATGGTCTAGATCCAATGGTCAAAAGAGAGGCCCTGAAGTATCCTAGAATCGACGGTCCTCGTTGCTTCATGACTTCAATATTTGAGGATTCCAACCATTTAACACCCTTTTTCTCCCGGAGTGGTCAATGTCGAACTGACCACGACGTAGATCCAACGGTCAGGGGAGATCCAAAATATCCTCACATCTACAACTCACATTATTTCGCGACCGATAAGTGGATTGAGGTTTAACAAGAGAATGAATCCCATGATAACGGGTAAATGGTCCCCAACTATTATTTAAGCGTCAAGTTACCAGTCTGACAGGTCACCTTCGACGCATTTAGGACATTGCAATGTTCATTCACCCTGAAGCTCTGGACTCCCATAATCTCGAATAACTTAGCTCCCTTTTGGGTATGATCCAACGACCTAAATCTATCCTTGCAGCCACATCAACAGTTTTTGTGGCTTATTTTGTACTTTGTGGATCCGCTTCCCTTCAACAAGGGATTTAAACCATGGTTTTCATAGGCTGCGACCTTGATTTTGTTGACCATAGACACAGTTTCATGTATACATGTCTATACTTCCAGTTGTTTTGGGTCTCCTGGAAAAAAGGGTCTGTTAATTTCAGAGAGGTAGTGCGAGGATGCACAGAGCCTATGCAAGTTGTGTAGAGGTTAAGAAATCTCTACATTCTAAGTTCCAGGAGAAGTGCAAGAAGTTGGTATAACCAAGCTCAGAAGGTATAACACTCATATTAATGCTCAAATGATTTACGTATAATAAAATGAATCTATAATACAAGAGCTAAAGACACCTTTCAAATATGTTGCTCTGACATAGAAAAGGAACATCACCCTTGCATTCCTCTCGAAAAACTGAGAAAACTGAGTATAAAGTTGACTACATTTTGCTTACAGTCCCCTAGATTCCCCTTGGCATGCAAAATAATACAATGACCTTTTGTTGCTTTGTTGAAATGCATAAACAGAGTGCATCATTGAATTCTTGGCGAAAAATCATGCAAAATTGATATAAAATACTTGAAATTTCATCAAGTACCATTTGACACACTTTACGGTGTAGCCTCATATGCCTTGTACCCTCAACATGCATTACGACACCAAAAGATTTGCATAAAATTGTGTGAAACACAAAAACATTGTGTTTCTTCTACCTTGGGGTTCGTGTCATTAAATAGGCCGCCCCTCTTAACCAAATTTCATAACTTTTGGTTGGTATTAATTGCAAGTTGTTTGGGTTTTGTAACCAAACCCCAATTATAGGGGAGTTGGTTAAAAATATAGGAACAAAAGGTGGAGGTTGGGGGTTATCTTCCCGACAACCTATTTGTAATTGGTTATAACACACACACACAGATACTATATATAGTATATATAGTTAAAACAAATCCCATGTGAATCTTTGGAATGGTTAAGTGTTTGTTATAACATATAACTATATGTTATTTAAAAAGTGTAATTCCCTGCACTATGGTGTTTTTTATATGGCATGTAACATGATCATGGCCAAAGGTCGAGGGCTTGGGGCCTTGTCCCTTTGTCCATCCATATGAAACTTTGTTTAAACTTATATATATATTAAACCATATACTTGTCAAGTGATCATGTGGTGTGCTTTGGTAAAGTGGGATATGTGAAGGCATAGAGTCTAGGGAGGTCATGGGGTTGATTCCCTTGGACTCCATAAATTTTACATCACATTAACCATTATTGGCCAATGAGGGGTGGCCACATGGAAACCTCTCATTGGCTCTTCCAATGCCACATGCCAATATTTGATTAAACCAATTGTCTGCCACTTGTCAACCTGTCATTTGTTCACATAGAGGTATTGATGCCAACTCAGTTGTTTCCATGTCACCAGTATGATGCCACATGTCACCCTGGATCTGACACTTCTCCACTTGTGAGCCCGCCGCGTGTCTCTTTAGGGTTGACTTTTGCCCTGGTTGACCTGAACTTTGACCATCCATAAATTTTGCATACATACTTCGTTCGACTTATCGTTTGCACCGTTGGAAATATGAAGATGAGCTCTTTGAAATGATGTCCTTTTCTTGCACTTCTGAGATGGTCAAATTTTGAGCTTTTTTTACCCTTTTTGGATCCCTGTGAGCATTCTCTATCCTCCTAGACCTCTATGAGTGTTTTTGGATCCTCCTAGATCATTCCTCCCCACTGGGAATCTTTTAAACCATCAAAATGTCTTCATTCAGACATTAAATGAGTGACATGCCTCCCCACTTGACATGTGTCTCTTCCCCATGCTTGGACCACTTGGCTTATTAGAATCAACTGAATAACAAGGATGAAGGATGAAATAATGTTGCTAACATAATAAATCACTGTCGTACTTCCACATCTATCTGCATTCATATTTTCCACTAACGGCCATGCACAACATATCAACAGTAGTAGTGAACATATAGTTGCTACTGAAAATGAATTAACAACATTCCTTCTTTTCCTAGCAAAATCCATGTCACTTATCAAATTCAAAAATATTGCATGCAAGTGACCTTGATGTGGAAACTTTGGAGAATTTTGAAACACTTCATGACTAGGAGATAAATTGACTATTTCATTATTATATTCCAAATCATAGCCTTCACTTACTTTTGGAGACATCATAGACACATTCTTGCTTGCATTCACAACACCTACAACTATGATTCATGTCTCGTCGCCTGATTCGAACCCTAAATCTTGTTGGACTGTGACAACAACCTTTTGTTTTCATTTGCCTCCATATGTTTTAGGCCTTAATTCAGGATATGGATTCCAACAATGATCTTCATCATGTCTGCTTTTCTTGCAATGAGTACAGGTGAGTTTTGCTTCTTCCTTCTTTACTGTAGCTACATGTTTCTCTTTTACCTTGTTCATACTTCCCTATTGCTGAGAAAAATCCTTAGAGGAACCATCTTTAGCATCCTTCCCCCTAGAATCAAGATGCATAGCTTGAACACATACTTCATCAAAATTAGTTGGATTTAACAAAAGAAGAGTATGACGAATGTAACTATGCAAAGCACCAATGTATTTCAGAAGGGTTTCTGTAGAATGTAATGAAATATTTAAAGCCAATGCATTCTTCCTAAAATCCTCAATAAACTTTTGCACACTCTGTCCTTTTCCTTGCCTCAAATATTTCCATTCCATAATTGCCTTTGTCGATATGCCAAAGGATAAAAGTTTTTCCTTAATGCAACTATGAATTATGACCAAGAAGAGAGAATATTACCACTCTTTTGGATACCTTCCTGAAGTTTACCTTCCCACCAAATCAATGTTGTACCTTCAAGGTGAAGAGAGGTCAAATCAATGTTGTAAACTTCCATTTGTCGAATCCAATTGTCTAGCTTGTCTGCATTAGACTCGCCATTATACATGGGCAAGTTAAAATTGACATCCAACTTTAACAATGGCTTATTTGAAGCAATTTTCTTACGAGGATATGAGGGCGAAGAAGTGGAAGGAGATGAAGGAGATGAAGAAGGAGGTCTTGAAGGAGGTGGAGAAGGAGGAAGATCATCTTATTTCTTATCCTGTCCAGAACTTTCTCCTTTTCGTAATCCCCTCTCACTGTAGAGCTCTTCCACCATTGACCTCGTTTGATTAAAGGCATTGAAGAAATCATCATCAAATTCATATGGACCTATTTTCCTTGGTGAAGTAATCTCTTCTCTTCGAGTGAAGCTCCTTGAACCAATTTCAGGATTATAAACCTCAAGTTTTCCTTCACCACGCTTGTGTTTATCCCTTGTAATCATTCACCTGTCAAACCAACTATGATACCACTTTATCCAAAAATGTATAGAACCTATACAACACTTGATCTGAAAATATCACTAAGTTCAATACCACTTTCTTATTCCAAAATATTTTATTGACAATGCTTATAGCATGGAAGTGATTTATCTTAGTCAAACAAACACTTTAACTAATGATCATAAACTTGCATAATCCATCTTACATAAGCAAATGTAGAATCACTTTATTAATGCTCAAATGCTTTAAGTACAATAAAAGGAATTTACAATACAAGAGTTGAAGACTCCTTTCAAATATGTTGCTCCAACACAGAAAAGGGACATCACCCTTGCATTCCTCTCGAGAAACTGAGAAAAGTGAGTATAAAGTTGGCTATATTATGCTTACAGTGCCCCGAAATCCCCTTGGCACACAAAATAATATAATAACCTTTTGTTGCTTTTCTCAAATGTAGAAATGGAGTGCACCATTTAATTCCTGGCGAAAAATCTTGCAAAATTGATATAAAATAATTGAAATTCCGTCAAGGTACCATTTGGCACACTTTACGATCTAGCCTCGTATGCCTTGTAATATTAACACACATTAGGAGACAAAAATCTCTGCATAAAATTGTGTGAAACACAAAAAACATTGTGTGTCTTCTCCCTTGAGGTACATGCCATTAACTATGTCACCCCTCTTAACCAAATTCCGTAACTTTTGGTTAGCATTAATTGCAAGTTGTTTTGGTTTTGTAACCACCCCCCAATTATAGGGGAGTTGGTTAAAAATATTGGCACAAAAAGGTGGAGGTCAGGGGTTCTATTCCCCACTACTTTTTTGCAATTGGTTATAACACATATATTTATACTATATATATAGTATATATAGTTAAAACAAATACCACATGAATCTTTGGAATGGTTATGTGTTTGTTATAACATATAACTATATGTTAGCCCCAAGGGTTAGCTCAAGTGGTTTTGAGACATATGTGAAGCTATCCCCAGTGGAGGAGATCATGGGTTCAAATATCTTGTTCCCCATTGGGGTTAGGCATGTAATCAGGCTGACGGTTTACCCTATTTACCATTCACAAAATGTGGGCAAGTACTCAGAGGGTTTCCAACGATTTCTTTCATCGAAAAAAAAGTAGATGTTATTTAAAACATATAAAAGTGTAACTTCTCACGCACTTTTTGGTGATAGCTCCTCATGCTATGGTGTCGGTTATATGGCATGTAACATGACCAAGGCGAAGGGTCGAGGGCTGGGGCCCTTGACCCTTTGGCCACCCATATGAAACTTTGTTTAAACTTAAATATATATTAAATCATATACGTATCAAGTGATAATGCGGTGGCAAGTTCGTAAAGTGGGCTATCTGAAGGCGTAGAGGCTAGGGAGGTCATGGGGTTTATTCCCTTGGACTCCATAAATTTTACATCACAATAACCATTATTTTCCAATGAGGCATCACCACATGGTGGCCTCCCATTGGCTCTTCCAATGCCACATGTCAACATTTGATTGAAACAATTGTCTGCCACTTGTCAACTTGCCATTCATTTACCTGGAGGTATGAATACCAACTCAGTTGCTGCCATGTCACCTGTATGATGCCATGTTTCACCCTGGATCTGCCACTTCTCAATCTGTGAGCCTGCTACGTGTCTCTCTCTAAGCCTTCCATGTGTCTCTTCAGAGTTTACTTTTTTCCCCAGTTGACCTGAACTTTGACCAGCCATAACTTTTGCATAAGCTCTTCGTAATCATGTCCTTATATTGAAATTTTAAGAAGGTCAAATGTTGAGCTTTTCTGACCCTTTCTGGATCCTTGTGAGCGTTATGGATCCTTGTGGAGCTTTGTGATCGTTTCAGGTCCTCTTGGAGCTTTGTGAGCGTTCCTATATCCCCTTGGATCACGTGTCTTGCTCCCCTACCACGTTAGCACTACCGTGGACCAATAAAAAGTTGCCACGTGTCCGAGATAGCATCACCATAAAAACTCTTTCCTTAGTCAATTTTTTGCTTTCGACCATGTCAAATCAACGAATCTCATTTGTCCTTAGATCTCTGATAGATGGTCAAGATTTATTTTGCAGTTCCATTTTTGGAGTCCTATTCGAAACTAATCCTGTAGCACTCCAAAGAGGCACCTGCAATGGGTGGTACAGATTTTCTCTTAGACCTTTTTCAAGTAGGACTGATCAACAATCCAGATCATCTCCCAGGTATCAAAGCCTCATGGGTAGGTGTCGTGCCATCCCGCTAGTAGAGCATTGTCAGAGCTAATCAACGACTACAACATGGATAGGTGGAACCCACTGGATGCACAGGTAAATGTCTCAAATTTGGGTGACACGTGTCCTATCTGACCACCATATTATCAACAATGCGGACCAGTTAGAAAGTACCACATGTCCATGATGATGTCAGCCTGAAAATGTTTATGCCTTAGTTGATTTTTTTGTTCTTCATCGACTCAGATCAACGACCCTCATGCATCATCGGGCTGCCCCTTGCAACTCCAAATCAACGGTCAAGGTTCATACTCAGAATCCTTATGTCAAAATCTTGTCTGCAACCCAGACTCTTGTTATCACACAAGTTGTAGGTTGGGAAAATCCCAACCCAACCACAAAATTACGACAACTAAGAGAACACCCACCCACTGTCACATGAGGTGGGTATTCCTGTCACTTTAGAGATGAAGGAATCACCTCAAGGGGGGAATACCAGTGACCCTAGGGGGAATGAGATGGAAAGTTAAGATATGAAGGAGGGTCCCCCTATATGTTAATATACTAAGTGTGAAAATTCTTGGGAAAGAGTCTTGGTGGTAGCCAATGGTTGTCAAGAGGTATGAGTACCTGTAGAGGGTATTGTACCTATCCGAGACACAATAAAAGCCAAGTATGCACATAATATGTTAGGTGGACCAACAATTTAATCTTGTTGTCCCTAATTGAAGGAGTAATCAATAATATATATCAGCAACAAAAACATAGTAAGATTTGCAAATGAAGATGCTAAAAGTATGCTAAAATAAGCAAGACACGCTAGTAAATACTAGTTTAACTCAAGAATGAAAGGGCAAAACTTTAGCTTGAAATAAGGTTGTAAGAAACAGTATTGCAGATATATAATTGCAGCCTTATGGTTGTAGCATTCAATTTGTTACAAAAAATATATCAACCACCTAAACTTGCCAAAAATCCACCCAAAAAGTGTGCTAGGTTTAGTAGATTATAGGGGAAAATTTTTAGCAACTTTTGACGGTTGGTTTGTGAGTTAATTAGAAAGTTGTATTAGGGTTTCTACAACCCTAATGGTTGTATATAAAATTTTATGACAAAAGCAAGAAGCACTTAGCCAAAGGTGACACCCCAATGGCTAAATCAAGCATATAAATCATAGAATTGATTCCAATTTAGACAACCTCAAAATCCTGAGTTTTCATGTTAACCAATGCAAGATTTTATTTCTCCAATGCAATTATTTATAGTGACTTTAGTTATTGGGTTATGGAGTCAAATAAATGAATAGCTAACAAGTTCTATCTCCTTGGGGGTGTAAACCCTTTTACTCCCCAAGGCAAGCAAATGCTAACTAGGAGATACTAGGAGGGTGTAAACCCTTTTACTTCTCCTAGTAAAACCTTTTGCAACAAATTAATTCTAGACAAAAATGATAGCTAATGGTGGGGTTCTAAATCCTTATACTCCACAAGAAATATATCAAATCAAACTTGTATCCAAGAAATGAAGCATCAACAAGATAAATCCTTACCTAGTCTAAGAAATGACAAGATAAACCTCCTCTTACTAAGATAAATCCACCACAAATGCAATAGAAAAGCTCCAAGAGAGGTAGTGCACTACTTCTTCCACCAATAGCATGAAAAAACCAAAACAAGATCACAAGAGAGAAGATATTTCCCAAAGAGGGTGCATATTTCATCTAGGAAGGCTTCTCACAATGGGAGAGTTATGATAAAAATGAGATACAAATGATCTCTATTTATACAAAATGTTCTAAACATAGTTTGTCCACATAACTTAGGGTAAAGAACAAAATAAGGGGACAACAACCCTTATTTTTCCCCTTTACACAAAATAATATTTTTTAATTCATATTTTTCACATAAAGTAAACCCTAAAGTAAGATGTCACCCTTCTAGGGTGTCGTTTTGGCACTTTTGCAAGTCGTTGGAGTAGGAGATGGGTGAGCTAGGCATCCAAAGGCCAAGTGTCTTTGATCCAAGCCTCTTCTCCACGATCCATGTCTTACTTCCTTAAAAATGTGCCAAGTGTCCTCAACCACCACCAAACCCTAGCTCTACTATGACGTCAAACCCTCAAGGATGACATTTTGGCATTCTTAGGCAAATCGTTTGGGTGGTAGGCACCGGGTTAGGTCCTCCATGATATCTTCTAGGCCTCCAAATAAAATTCTTCATCATCCAACATGTGTGCCCTGGTATCCAAAATATAGGCTTCAAGACCCATGGAAGCCCAAGCTAGGATTGTTCTTCCAAAAGTGTCCATCACCTGGGTCCTACAAAGACAAATGGATATGCCCTCCAAGGATCTGAATTCAAATGCATCATGATGAGTAAATAAAATCAATAAAAGAGCCATCTAAGTAGGTACATCCAAACCACCTTATCAAAATAAACCAATGCTCAAAGGCCCTATGCAATTTCCAAGTTTAGGTATGGGGGGTTGACAACACGACCTATTGGGTGAATCATACCTCAAGTTTAGGGGTGTTTCTTGAGGGGACCTCCTTCTAAGTCATATGGATGAGGTGTCATGGATGGGGGGAAGACTTTTGGGCATGGGGTTTATGACATAGAAGGGGTTGTAGTGTCTCATTTATGGGTGCATTTATAGAGGGTGTGTTGCACCTTCGTTTTCAATGCAACCTTTTTCCAAGCCCATTTGTTGCCTTTTATTCTCTTAGGATGTTTCCAAGTTGAAGACAAGGTGGGGCTTCTACCGACTTCTACCTAAGCATGAAAAATTGTTCCCACGTTGACTCTACCCGGGTCACATCATGCTTCCCCAAGTTGGAAACAAGTGTGGGGCTTCTACCTGAGTAATAAAAAAAATGCCCACACATGGTCCTCCCTGGTTGGAAATTTGTTATTAGTTATTCTTTTATGGGTTCAATCAATTTCTTATGAGATACATTTCATTGTCCTCGGGATCCATGGGCGAGCATCTATAAGGTTAATGGTTTGGATTTTATCTTTTACCAGCTACAAGCCTTTGGGCCTTAAGCCCCTTATTCCCATGAAATGAGGGACAACCCCTTCTTGGGTCAGTACACCTGAAAATCCCAAAAGGTGAGGAGATGAAGTGTGAAAATTGACAAGTATGGTTAAGAATGGAAAGATGATTCGTCAAGAGTACCTCCCAATAACAGACATATCCCTAAGGGTGACCCACTTACTAGGGAGCAATGTCAACCACCAAAGTGAAATAGGGAAAAGAGCATAATGTCCAAGCAAACGTTACATAATCAAAAGTAGTAATAGATGAAACAAAATCAAATGCCTCAAATATTGAAATGACACTCACCATAATACCTGACTTGTACCTCATGGAGCAAGGCCCGATGTCTTTTAAAGGCCAACTGATGTGGTGGATACTGTCGTGATTAACCCGGAGTTGTGGTGGTGAGGTGGACCTCTCTTTCTGTGCAAGTGGACATTGTTGGTCAAGTTGTCTCTCGATACTCCATGTCTGTAACCTAAGGGCCTTGAGACATCATATCCTTAGTTATCCCTGGGAATTGGGGATAAAAACCCTGAAGACTCTGATGGACATAACCGATTGACAGTCCAGATTTGCTTTGAAACCTTTTTTAAGGGGGATTGATCAACGACCCAGACCTGCCCCCAAACCTCTTGCAAGTGGAACTGATCAAACATCCAGATCAAATCACACTCCTGCTTTCAAATCAACGGTCGAGATTGCTCGATCTATAAATAAATCTTGGGGCCTAAAAATTCGTAGAGCAACGGTCGAGATAGCTCCTCGAGAATGATCCGACAACTAATGAGTTTTACACCTTTATGGACCTTGATTGCTCCAATAGATTGCTAGTGGTCCAATGAAATAGGCTAGTGTTTAATAGATCAACGGTTGGTATTGATCACCAAGATCGATCCAACGACTACTGAGTCATGCGATCTCTATAGTTAGGATTTCAAGCTTCCAACCAAAGTAGAAATGATTCTAGGGACTTTTAAGAGGTAAATCTCTATGGATATTTTTGGTAGTAAATCTCCAGGTTCCCCATGATATTTCTCTATAACATAAATTCATCCATGTAAAAGTAATTGGTACAATTTTACCAGATAAAAACCATTCAAAAATCAAGAAGTTGGAAATAGTTTCAAGAAGTTGGAAGTGGTTTCAAGAAGCGGTTTAGGGCATGAGTGAGAGAAATAAAAGAGGAAGAAGACACCCATTATCAAGGTCATCACTTTGGGGAATTGAAGAGTTTCTTATAACCAGAATTTTTTGACCATAAACCTTGAGCATAGTCAGTTGATAAATGTAGCAGGCAACAAAGATTCATCCCATGCGTTTAAGTTTCATTCTATATTTCCTTCCTTACAGTATTTGTGTTCTTGTAAAGTATCTCCTCCCACTTTTTATTTTCTTGTATCGGATCTGATTTCTAAAAGCTTAGACAATAGGCCATTATTCATGTTCAGTGTTGCTATATGGTGTCTGGTAATGACACAGAAGTGATTACCTCTGAATGTAATATGACCATGTCTTGTCATTTTATTTATGCATTTGAATGATATGTAGAGGGTACCTCCTTGAATTTGAGTGTTGAAGATATTAATTATTTGAAGCACGTTTTATTGGTCTATATACACCTTTTAGATTTGATTAATTCTTAATTTCTCAGTATGTTGATCTATTTCTATAAGCTACAGGATTCATTCTCAGTAGTGCCCTGTGTGTTTATCTTGTTTTTCTTCCAATTCATCACTTCTTTCTCCTTTTAAATCTTGATTGTCTGCAACACTCATAGACATCTGCCTCTGATAGTTGAGAGCATTTGTCATCTGAGCTGAAACTATTTAAGGTCTTATAATTTTAGAAGAGGACGAGAGAGAGAGGGAAAAGCTTCCCAAATATTGCATAAATATCTTACTGCAAATCTGGCCTTAAGATCCATCCTGAGTCTTGGCCCCTGGGGTGCCTCGACATCGTTCCAAAAATAGCTTGGAACATCTTGAGGGATAACAGTTGGAAGGTCATGCATAGAATTGGTGGGATAGAGACACTAAGAAACTTAGGTTGGGGGGAGACCCGCCAATAACTAAGTGGGAGGTATTTGAACACCTCCTCAGGCCCCACTTTTACCCTAATGGGCTTGAAGAGGACCGAAGGATTTAGTGGCACTATTAGTGACAGAGGTAAGGACAAAGTGTAAAATAATACAATACAAAGTTTTGAATGTAAGCCATCAACTTGAGAATAAATCACTCGTACCCAAATGTGGTCATCAAGTACCTAGGTGGTCTTTACAATCATATAATGATTTAAGTTATGTAATTCAAACTTAGTACCATTGATGAAGCCTAGTACATTCCCTATACATTGAATTTAACAAGAAAAATGGGCAGTCAAATGGTTCAAAGTAGTCAGATTAGCATGATACTTTGATTATGGGTGAGGAGAAGAAGAGAAGAGGGAAAATAAAAAGACTACTTCCGCGACATATATGTGCAAGGACCCTAATAACCATTGTGATCATTGCAACATTAATGGGCACACGAAAGAAAAATATTGGAAACTACATCTGGAGTTGAATACTAGAATCCCCAAGCAAGAGAGTTCCATGAAGAAGAATCTTGTAATGGAAGCAAGAAAGGAGACAAAAATAGCTCAAACGTGGATGAAAATATTGTTTGCACAACAATGCAGTAGAAGGTGAACCTGGGTAGCCTCCACCATAAAGAGGAGAAGGAGGTTCAATAGGTATTCCATATCAAGATCCAGATCAAGAAAAACAGAGTAGATGAGTTGTTCAATTATGGTTCATAGTAAACCTTCATTGTAAAGGACTTGGCAAGTAATCTTGGTTTAGAAATGCATGACCAGCCCCATCCATACCCTTTGGGTTAGGTGAATAAAAATGTAGGGTTGAAATTTACAACCCAATATAAGGTTATATTTGTTATCAATACAAATTTTATTGATGAAACATAATTCAATGCAATGCCTATTGGTGTACATGGTGTCGTGTTTGGTATCCCTTGTGTGTATATAAGGGATGTTATCCTCACAAGGAGGGCAAACCAATAGCCCTTTCCCAGGCCACACATTGTACACTTATAAACAAATTTCTCTTTAGTGAGAGAATACCTTTCAAATCTAGGGTTTGTTATCTCACGATCTATGGCATTAATGTATTTTCATTGTTCCTCATGGTTTATTTCAATCTTATATCATTTTATCTTCTCAAAACCAAGGATCATATCCCTTGGAACCCACTCTCTATCCCAATACCTTCTTCTCCAACCATTTATGCTTCTTGATCTCCTTATGGTTCCAAAAATAGGTGGTGTGACTTTCATTCCTTGTCGACTAACTTGGCACCACTGTGTCAAAATGAAAGGGCCAACAATGGGTAGGCTCATGCTTTCCAAATATCACATCATTGTGTTGTTGCCAATGAAAATAAATTTCTTCATTTCACATGAGAAATCAAGAAAATGTGAATTCAATAGACCATAGACGTATATCCCCTTAGATATCCAATCTCCCTGAGAGGGAGGTTGGAAGGTATGACTAGAAAAGGACCTCTTCCCGGGCTTAGGTAGATGCGACTAAGGGGAAAAACCAAAAAATATGTGTTAGAGTCTCACCATTCCCATAATGGGTAAAGAAAGATAAACCACTTAGGTTTTATTAATAAATAGCTAGCAAAACCTCACTGGAGGGTTCCAACTACAAAAGGGAAACATGGCCTTGCTATCAACAAACTTACACTACAAATCCAAAAATATTAAATGCTTATCCAAAATAATATTATTGACACCCAAAATCAAGTTGGGATGCTTCTTAAGTTTCCTCTCCATCCTTCGTGCAATGTCTGAGTCATTTCCCATCCAAAAAATATGGTGTGCATGCCTAATAAGAAGTGAGTATGCAATTATTTTCGTTTAGTTATGGATATATGGGTATCTAAGGTGAACTTGGGGAGGTCCATAGGTTCGAAATAAAACCTACGAATATCTTGATATCAAGATCTTTTCAATGTCTTTTACATTGTTTTGACCTTTAGGGGACTTTAATTCCCTTTCCCAAGGTCTTAATTGTTGCTTAGATCTAAATAAGGTACTAAAGGCATCCTGCTTTTTCAAACCCTTGTGATATAGGGTGCATGTTTCATATTCAGCTTTCAAACACAAGATGGTGCATTCCAACTCAAACTGCGTGATAACAATTTACCATTGGAATGATCCAATGAACCATTGCAACTTTCTTTTCTTTCTTTCTTTTATTTTTATTTTTATTTTGGGAGAAAAATCACAATTTACATTTAAAATTTGATCGAAATTACATTCGGCAAGTGTCTTGGGATGACACATAAAAATCATATCCGAATATGATAAACAGATATTACATCCTTTTGAAAACTAAGAACTATTTATGTCCAAGAATAACACCAAAACTATAGATACAGAACCTTTCCCTCACCTATACTCTCATACACTTCTTATAATAGGATTTAGGCTTTCATTTATACAAACAATTCAAAAAGTTTAGTCTAGAAGTCATTACAAATAATAGAAAAAGTAGATGAAAAATGAAATAAGCTAAGATTACTACATTGGGCCAAGACCCAACATAGACATAGTCTAGATCAAGCCATCATTTGAAACTTCCTCCCTTATGATAGTGCCCTTTGGAATACACCGACCCTCCTCAAAATCTTATCTGCTTCTTGATTATGTTCTCTAAATACATGAGTAAAAGTGATTTGATCAAAATATCCAGTAGTGTTAAGTAGCAATTCCCCCAATGGCCTAAGATTTTTATTAGTCAAGTGCCCCTTCTTTCATATCCAAATAATTACCAATATGGAGTTTGAAAAGATCTACACTTTCTTAAGGTAGCTATCCATTGCACACTTTAACAAAAAAATTATATCTTGAAACTCAACAAAAATGTTTGATCCAAGGCCTAAACCCACCTTGAAACAGATGAAGTGATATTTCGAGAGATACAACACCCGCCCCCACTACTTGTTAATTTTTATGCCATTATTATAGTTCTTTGCATTTCAATAGATAAGAGCATAATAGGAACAAGATCACTGAGAAATACACATTCACAAGAGACACAACATTTATCCTGGGAAACCCTCTAGCGGAAGAAAACCCAACAAAAAATTCCCTATCATAAATAGCTTATACAATGTTCAAGAGATAACTCAAACAAATACAGAAAGTCCTCCCCAAGAGATGCACCACTCTTCTTCTCCTCTCTCTGGTAATTGTAGCTTGCCTCATAAGAGAAATGAGCAAGTGAGTGTGTGTTTGAAGTGAGGCGCTAGCCTCTTATTTATATCAGACCGGCATGTGTGAAAGGTCACAACTAGCAGGGCTGACCTCTCACTCTGGGTGGGTAAACCCACCTTTAATTAATTTTGGGTCTTCCATTATAACTGCTGGGGCCGACTTCTTATTATGTCCTTTGTAATTGTTCGATGACCAATCCGCAAAAGGGGATTTGGTCCTTATACAATTACCGACATGATTAATCCTCAATGGGGATTAATCCAATAACAATAATAATAATAATGACATGATTAATCCGCAATGGGGATTTAATCCAATAATAAAATAATAATAAGAATGCTCTTCGCAGTTACATTATTTCAACACTCCCCCTTAACAAGAAGGGTATTCTTCATCAGAATCAGGCGAGAGAGGTCTGCATCATCAGTGGCATCTGGAGGACAGTATCGTCAGTATCATCTTGAACCATTGTCTAGCAGATTTACGAGTCATCGGAAGTTTTCTTCATTAGCAGCATCATCATTCTCGAAGGAATGCTATCATCATCTGCATCAAATATGTATCAGTAAAAATGATACCTCATCACAGCACTAGGCTGGCACATCACAGTACTACACTAGCTCAATGTCACATCGGTTAAGCTGGTATCTCAGTGTCAGTCACATCTTGCTTTACATCTAACAACTAGGTCAGAAGCAAGTAATATCATCATCTCGCTTTACCTCTAACAACTAGGTCAGAAGCGAGGAATCACAACGTCATGCTTTACGTCTAACAACTAGGTCGGAAGCATGACTCATCTTGCTTTACGTCTAACAACGAGGTCAGAAGCAAGGAACACATCAACATCTCACTTTACGTCTAACAACGAGGTCAGAAGCGAGGAATCATCTTGCTTTACGTCTAACTACTAGGTCAGAAGCAAGGAATCAGCGGCGTTATGCTTTACGTCTAACAACTAGGTCAGAAGCATAACTCATCTTTCTTTACGTCTAACAACGAGGTCAGAAGCAAGGATCACACAACGTCATGCTTTACATCTAACAGCAAGGTCAGAAGCATGACTCATCTTGCTTTACGTCTAACAGCGAGGTCAGAAGCAAGGATCACACGACGTCATGCTTTACGTCTAACAGCGAGGTCAAAAGCATGACTCTTATTGCTTTACGTCTAACAGCGAGGTCAGAAGCAAGGATCACACGACGTCATGCTTTACGTCTAACAACGAGGTCAGAAGCATGACTCATCTTGCTTTACGTCTAACAGTGAGGTCAGAAGCAAGGAATACATCTACTCCCCCTTTCAGGGAGGGTCCTTTTGGATAATACCAAGCTTATCTCAAAGGTGTTCAAACTTTACACGAGATAGAGGCTTAGTCAACACATCAGCAACATGTTCATCCATGCTAATCTACTAGAGCTTCAAGGCTCCTCTATGTACCATGTCGTAGATGAAATGATAGCAGATCTCTATGTGCTTCGACCTGTCGTGGAACACAGGATTCTCTGTCATTTTAATACAGCTTTGATTGTCACATAGAATCGCGATTGCTCTCATCTCCAAATCAAATAGGCATGTCAGCAACTTTCGAATCCATATAGCTTCGTAGCTAGCAGAACATGCGGCAATGTACTCTGCTTCCGTTGTGCTGAGAGCAATACTGGATTGCTTCCTACTCTGCCACGAGATCATAGCTGATCCCAGACTGAAACATCATCCGGAAGTGCTTTTTTTGTCAGCAACGCTTCCTGCCCAATCTGCATCAGTATATCCACTCAGTGTGA